>MU392175.1:0-156239 GCA_022578495.1 Nemania sp. NC0429 | reverse complement strand
CCAACCACAACCCCCCCCCCCCCCCCCATACCATAGCGTGGGTCTTCCCACCAAACCCCCCGCCTTTTTTTTTTTTTTTTTTTTTTCCCCCCCCCCCCCCCCCCCCCCCCCCCCCTCTTTTTTTTAACTCTCGCGCTCTTCTTTGATACGACAATGTTAACCACCTTCCCCTCTCATGACAGACACCTGGGTCGAGGGGTGGGGCACCTACTTCGTTCCGGGCTACGACGCTACCGGGCATCGGCAGGTTGACCAGTTCCGCACCGTCTTCTAGGTTGCCAATTGTCTGCTTTCTCTAATTCATTGTGCCCGTTCTCGGCCTGCTACACCGGCGCTGGACGGGCCACTTTGCTACATTTTCCTGGGCTTGTATTGTATATATATATCCGATGCGAGTTACGACGTTGAAAACATACATAGTGGGGTGAAAATAGAGGAAGAAAATACAGAATTAATCAGCAAGTCCCAAGTTCTCATGTAGCCGTGCCGTGGGCTACGTATGAGTCCGGTATCTATTGGTCTTTAAGAGCAAAGCTCGGGGGTAGTGGATAACGAGATGACGGCTTAGATGTAGGGGATTGTAATGCTCTGGACTCTGAGCCCACGCATATTATTGTCCCTCGTAATGTAGCTAAGCCAAGGCCCCCTCAAAATGCGATATCAATAACCGTCCGTTTATCGGGTTACGATAACCTCGGTAATATACGAGTAGTTCGTGAAGGCTTTGGGGGATGATAGCTTAGTAAGGCAGATGCTTCGACTGGGACTGTTATACAGAACCCAAAAAGGGGGAAGGGGGGAAGGACTCTCAAGAGTGCATTGCCAACTGGCTTATTACCAGCGACGCCATACGTTCGGTGCCTACGGGCATTAAAAAGGAAACGATTCTCGTGTATGATGGCAACTCAGTATATACATCTCCCCCGGACATTAAGATTCTTGCTCATGGCAAACATTTGAACTATTATGCAGCGCACTGGCCTCATCTGGTGTGACTATATCATGTGGATGTCTACGTAAGCGATGGTGCTACTAGATGACATGGAAGTTTTGAAGGCCAAATCCGCCTCACACCACTACACCTATCTATCTCTCAAATTTTTCGAGACTAGAAGGGTCCCCTCTCGGACTTGTTCCCAAAATGCCCAAAGCAGCCCAAAAAGCCGTTGTGGTTCCAGATGATCTTGTCTAGCGACATGCGCGTCAGCTAGGAGTCGACAAGTGATCCAGTCACATGGAGTTAGGAGACCGACGGGAGGAACATACTGAGGTCATACGTGGCCGTGGATACCCTGACACCGGACAACAAACAGGTGCAGTTGATGACGAAGTCCGTATGGCTGCCGCGGACGGTGCAGCCTTTGCAAGACCGCCAGTAGTCTCCGCTGTGCCACAGGGTCGGCGTCTTTCACAGCAGATAAGGATGGGGGTGGGGGTGTAGGGGCGAGGAGCAAACAAACCTGTCCGAGGGGGACAGTTGGCCATTGCTATTCATGAGGCAATATGAGGTATCGAACCTTGTAGATGGCGCGGGTGTAAGCTCTACTATTCAACCACAACGCAAAGGAATCGTAATATTAGTGATATCATGGGCTTACCACGTCCAGTCATAACTATAAATCTCCCAGTTGTCGTTGTTGCAATAAGCCCCAAGGTAGCTATCGACTAAGAGAGCCGTCTGCCATGTACAGTTTGCAAGGAAGCCCTGGGCATGGGCTCGTGGACTGACGGTGAGAGCCGCAAGAGTGGCAACAATGAATGGTTTCATTAAGCCGGACAGACGACTAACCCCAGGGGCGTACCTTGGGATGGAGATGCCTAGTTGTCAGCTGATGAGATGTTGATAACTGCGTAGTCACGCAGCAGTGCTTTTGCGGAGAGTGGTTATCTTTATGCTCATTAATATGAGAATAATGAGAAGACAAGGCGAGGAAGGAACCGCAAGATGTCAAACTAGAGGCATATGTTTATATTGGTTTATGTGAATGACGAGGCACATGTCTACCTACATGTAGTAAGGTAGTGAAGCTTGGATGCGAAACACGAATAGACGAGAAGAGTGAGGCGCCGTCGAGGAAATCAAGAGTACCCGCAGAGCCAGTTCTGTCTGGCCGACTCGGCAGCTGGATATTACCTTGCTCCCAAGCTGGTCGACGCACTGGACGTTTCATGTCGACTGAGCAAGAGGCAGCACTTGCCTTGAGTTGTATACCACTAGGTACGTCACGACTTAGAACCTACATATTGAAGTAGGTAGGTGGTACGGTTATGCATCTTAGATCGATACTAGCCTGAGGTAGCTATATCAACATGTGATTCGTATACGTATGGAGCAATGCTGCTCATATTCGTACCTACCCGACCCCCATGACTACTTACTTACATGACCATACGACCTCATCCAAACAACAGTTAACGTGCGTTCTTGGGGCAGTACAGACATGTACAAATAGATACAAGGTTTTCTGTATACAATTACCGGGTTTAAAGTCTAGGGAACGTAGAGGTATGTAGAGGTATGTTGGCGCATGTTAGAGCACATAAAATAATAAGGGTTATATAAGATACCGCCTCCATACCTCCTATAAAGAGGAAGACAACGCATTGACCCGGCTGACGATGCATCCAAACAACACTATGAATGGATTAGATGGTAAGGTAGGTACCAAGATGGTTGGCGGGAAGCCATACCTACGTGTGTAGCCTACCTACCTACCTCAGGTAGCTCCCCTCTCTGCGGCTTATACTTCTGGTGACGAAGGCCATGGGCCTGGCTTGAAGGCTACTATGTCTGTACCTACTGGTATCTTTACTGATACCCAGATTAATTTTGGCAATTGCCCAAACTTGAAGTGACGTGTAATGGAAGGTATGTTATAAGGATGATGCTGATATGTTTTGGGGGAAGCAGTCATAGTTATTCACAAAAACTCTTTTTGACATGCAAGACGGAGACTCCTTCCGCAGTCTCGCCCATAACATTACAGTACCTAAAGAATATCGTGAGCTACCACCTGTAAAGAATGCGTTGAACAACATATGATAGGTAAAGTATACCCAGGGGAAATATAAACTGCTTACCTGACACTCTACCTCATATAGCATGTTTTGAATCGGCATTGTATGCTGCAGACCATGAAAACTCCGAGGTAGAGTGTAGCTTCCTTCTTTGAACTGCCTATATAGGTCCACAACAGATTTGTATTCTGAATAGGTAGGAACAAGTCCGCTGCATCTGGGACTTTGCATATCCGCACGGTCCAATTCTACCTTTTATAAAGGTCTCGTTTTCCCTCTGTTCTTCTCGTCTTTCTGTTCTCTTCTTTTCATGGCCTGATCGAAAAGTCTCACGGCAATTTGCTCAGGCCGCCAGGGGCCCAACATGCTCAACGGTCCGGCATGCTATACCGTTGAGTTAAGAAACCGCGGCAGATTAAGTGATAGGACCTTGAGATGATGGATGTCTGGGGCGGTGAGTTCTTGATCAAGATTATATGCCTCGAGCCTTGTCAGAGGTGTCATAGTACATTACTCGCCTCTGACAGGTTCACGGGCAAACAATTTTTTTTTTTGCACTCGTTGGCTGGTCCAATAATGCGAAGAAGAAATCTGATATCCCTCTCACTCTCTCTATTCCTACCTACCTCTCATCGCGCATCATCTTCCCTTGTAGCTACGCGGATCATAAAGAGTCTACACATCAACTGACATGAACACCCCCTTCCTTGTTAGGTACCTTACCTGACATGTCCGTCCATTTGATGTAGAACGCACCCACAAATACTTAAGTTAACGCCACAGTAATGCCACAGCTTCTACAGCTAAGGTAGGTAGGTAAGTAACCTAGAGGGGATGCCCACTGATGTCAGTTACTCTGATTGCTCCGTCATAAAAACGTTAACTTAAAAAAGGAAATCTGGAAAGAAGAAAATTGGACAAGGCCGGAATCGAACCGACTTCTCCGGACCAACATAGTAAGAACCCGGCGTGTCCCAGTTACACCACATGCCCTTTAAAACACTGCGACAATAAATCATAATATAAAGGTTGAGCTTCATGTTTGCGGTTGCCCCTAGCTTGATCTATCTTGCAATCATACCTACTACTTAAACTTTCAACGGCCTGACTAAAGTAGGTAGGTACTTACATGTTTGCCTTACCTCGAACACCTAAATCTTCGGATGCGGTAAGTAAATGTGACCTCCAACGTGACCAAAACGTAGGTAGGTTAGGTGGCACAAAACTCACGAAACGACATCTTCGCGTACCACGCCGTACGGAATGGCAGTAGTAATCGTAGACAGCGACATGTCGACAAGTCGAATGATTACGTGGGATCGACGTAAAAACAAGAGTGTTCTATCGCCAACATGAATTTCTCGGTATCGGGATGAAAAACACCATAATCTCAAGCAGCCGACGAGGCGCAGTATGGGGGATTTGGAACGGATTGTCGACGTCCGTCATTATCTAATGTTGCAATATATACCTTCTTTTTGTACAGACAGAGATAAGAAAAAGAAAAAGAAAAAGATCCTGCTTGCTCCACGAAGTGCGTCGACGTGGGACTGGTTCCCTCGTAGAATGCAGACAGAGAGTGGCAGTGTCACGCCCGCCTCGCCTCGCGAGTAGCTATATGTATATACATGAATGTACCTGCCTCCATACTCGGCAGGGGCTCTAAACATAATAATAAAAGTACAGTAAAGGGGTTTAAGTCTAGGCGTTAGGGAGGGAGAAAAGGTTGTGATGTCCGTGGATCTTTACGGAAACAATGGCTTTAGATCATGCGGTATCGGTATGGCCGGTTCGTTTTCCCTAAGGTAGCTAGGCCACTACCTGAGGTAGTAGCCTATGCTTTCTCTGCTGGGTAGTCCTGGAAGCCAGCCGTCGGGCCATCACGGTTAAGCAACCACGGGAACCGGTCCGGCTGCCTTCGTAGAAGCTCCGGCACATCCTTGTTGTTCTCTATCCTGTCGTAGGATTGCCCTTCGCGATCCCACAGGTCCTTCCCGTTCCGGACGCGATCGGCAATACGATTGGGATCGCGATATACGTCTTGATTCATCCAGACGTGGGAGAAGGATGCCAGCTTGGTCAAGACCTCGTCAATCGTGGCGAAGCAGGTCGAACAATGCCAGCCTGCGCTCCACAGATTGCCCTTCTCAAGCTGTATGAGGGGCTGCAGGCCGCCGTCCGAGTTGCGCAGATTCACTGGGAGGATCGTCCTCCAGCCCTGGTAGTAGGTGGCTTGCGGGTGAGCCCACTGTGAGCCCTTGTGCATGTACTGGAAGCTGTAGTAATAGAAATGGCTTCTCAGGGTGAGCCGCCGGGGAAAGCTGCAGGCCTTGAGCACCACTAGGGTCTCGGGACGCACCAGCTCGTCGACGTCGGCAACGATGAGGACGTCGCCGTCCACGGGGGCTCTAGCGCCAGTCAAGCGCGGCAGCACCTGGTCGTACATGGCGTTCCGCTGGAGGTCCTCCCAGGCCCAGGCGGGATTGGCGCGGTCCGAGTGGAAACCTTCGGGGATCTCGAGTTGGTGATAGATGATCTTGTCGCGGTAGGCGGCAAAGCGGTCCATGTTGTCCTTGATAAACAACGGCTTGTCGCGGTTGGTGAAGGTCTTGGCCGACTCGACGATGACGAAGTAGTCAACGTAGTCATATGTGCCGTTGAGGCGGATCTCGAGCCACTCCAGCTCCGTGTTGACCATGATCAGGTCGTAGACTTTTCTGTCCCTCGCGTTGTTGAACGGCCGCCAGCCATGCTGGCGACAGAGACCCTCGGCCACAACGGGATTTGCCAGATCGACGTCGCGCGGATCGAAGCGGGACACGTGATGGACAGACCTGTCTGTCCAATTAGGATTCAGCCACAGGAGGAGGAGCAGGACGAGGCCGAAGACAAAGGTCAGCCGGGTGCACCTCCGGCGCGAGAGATGTGCCATTATCCTCACGGCGGAGACATGGATCGGCAAAGACTGGCTAGGTACCTAGATCAGTGTAGTGAGCGTCTTTGAAGGCCAACGTCCAGACAAGAATCTATCTCTCTAAGGAGAACCCAGGTTAAGCAGATAGAGATTCGGGGATTTAAGAACTTGGATGCCTGGAGTTTCTGCCTAAGATGCCATGAACCAACTGCACTAATCAAGTAGTTACCTAACTTGCAATTATGACGACTAATTTAGGATGTTCAGGGGCTAGAGGCTTGACTCGGGGACGCTATAGTCTATAGAAGAAAAAAAGTGGACGGCCATACCCAGCTCCAAGGAACGGACGGGTCTAGCATAGCCACATCCTGCCGAATTGGGCGTACAAGTGGAATGTAATTAGCCACTAAAGATCAATTGACCGCCGAAATAGGGGACGGGGTTTGGAGTAAGTTGCCTACGTCTTACTTAACGAAGTAGACGTTTTTCTTATCTAACTGATGGGTCGACTAGACTAAGTGGAATTATACACTGGGTACTGTTTAAATAATCTATTCAGGTCATGTATTTGTACCTTCAACATGCAAGAAAAGCACATAGCGTGCTGTTCTTTATAATTATATAAAGACACGGAGACCGAGAGATGACGGCCCTACCAGATAGGTGGAGCAGACACATCTTCTCCGCTACCAGGTGGCCCTGGCATCATCACAGGTCGCGCGGGTTCTGCGGACGGCCATGCAGCAGCGGCAGGGGACGGCCAAGCCGAATTTGGCCTAAGTCAAATGGAACGCCGGCGTATGACTACTACACCGGCACCCCGCCGACACATCCCGGTGCTATATCATTGCGAACGTCCTGGAGAACATCCCCGCGAACTCTCCCGCGTGTTTTCCCCCCCATCCGCATCCGCCTCATGACACGGCAAGCCGACATCATGGGCGAAGTCACCAAGGACGCAGCAGGCCTCTCGGCCAGCAGCTGGGTCGGTCACCAAGGTGCCGCCGCCTTTGACTTTAGGAGTGAGTACCGTATCCCGTCCTGGTCCTAGTCCTAGTCCCCGTCATCTCGATGATAAGTCTACGGCGCGGACGACCAAGCCGAGTTGCCGTTTTCCCACCGTGGTCTAACCATCCTCCACCCTGCCTAGGCGATACCATGACCACGCCCACCCTGGCCATGCTGAATGCCGTCCAGACCACGACGCTGCTGGACGACGTGTTCCAAGAGGACCCCACCACCTTGGACCTTGAAGCTCACGTGGCCGCCCTGGCCGGCAAGGAGGCTGGTCTGTTCGTCCTCTCGGGCACCATGGGAAACCAGATCGCCCTGCGCTCACTGCTTACGCAGCCGCCTCATGGCGTCCTCTGCGACCGGGAATCCCACATTGTCAAATATGAGGCCGGCGGGTGAGATATATTAATCGTCGTCACCATCATTATCTTCCTCCACCTCCTCGTCCTCTTCTCTCCTGCTCCCTCTTCCTTTTTCGTCTTCTTCTTCGTCTTCCTCCCCTTGCCTCTGGTACGAAATCGACTACCCCACCCCGTTGCTTACTTATCCCATGCCCTTCACTCCTCCGCTTGGAAAAAAGAAAAAGGGGAAAAAGGAGACAAAAAGGGGGGCGGGTTGGAAGACGGAAGAGGAAAGAGGAAGAGACAAGGGGGAAGAGGAAACATGAAAGACGCAAAATATATAATCCCTGTCCCCGTACTGACCAGGCGAGCCACACAGCGTCGCTTCTCTATCCGGGGCCCTCGTCACGGCCGTCCGGCCGAGCAATGGCCGCTACCTCAGCCTCGAGGACATCCAGGAGAACGTCGTCCTGAGCGACAACGTCCACGCCTGCCCGACGCGCGTCATCAGCCTCGAGAACTCGCTCAACGGCCTGGTCATGCCGCTGTCGGAGGTGCGGCGCATCTCGGCCTTCGCCCGCGAGCACGGCATCCGCATGCACTGCGACGGCGCGCGCCTCGTGAGTACTGAAACTTTCGGGGTTCCAATTTTCTCACCGTTCGAGTAGCGTGAGAGCAGTCCCGAAATTGTCTCGTGGGGGGCATGTTTCGGGGGCTCTGAACCTGCTCAAAAGAGTAAATTACTGACGCCGACCGTTCTAGTGGGAGGTCGTCGCCAGCGGCGCCGGCTCCCTGGCCGAGTTCTGCGCCTGCTTCGACACCGTCAGCCTGTGCTTCTCCAAGGGCCTGGGCGCCCCGATCGGCAGCATCGTCGTCGGCACCGAGGGCCTCATCAAGCAGGGCAGGTGGGTGCGCAAGGCGATCGGCGGCGGGCTTCGGCAGTCGGGCGTCGTCACGGCCGCCGCCCGCGTCGCCGTCGACGTGACCTTCGGGAAGGACTCCGACGGCCGAGGCGGTCTGCTCAGGGCCACGCACGACACGGCGCGACGCGTCGAGAAGATGTGGACCGACCTCGGAGGCCGCCTGGCCCAACCCGTCGAGACGAACATGTGCTGGTTGGACCTGGACTCGCTGGGATGCAGCGCGGCCAGGTTCGAACAGCTTGGCCGGGAGGTGGGCTTGAAGCTCATGGGGAACCGTCGTATGTTGCCCCCGCCTCCCCCCTTTTTTCTTCAGCATTACATCGCTCCTTTGGTTTCGGCGAGTGGTGAACATGTCATTTCCCCCTCTCCGTCACCCCACTTTTTCTTTTCCTTTTCTGAGAAGGGTTCCTTCCCCCCCTAGAGCGATGGCTGATACCTACCGGCTGTTTATAGTGATAACCCATTACCAGATAGGGGAGGAGGCCATCCAAAAGTTGGCCACCGTCTTCCAGCAAGTAGCGCAGGAGAGCAAAGCTGGTGTTCAGCCCGCGAAGGATTCCGCAACGGGGATCTATGGACGATAACACCCGCCACCCTCTACCTCCTGTATAAAAGCCGGGAAACGTGTATATACTACGACCCTGGCAGACGCCGTGTATGTAGTGAATTATGCTGTCGTAAGTTGGCACCGGTGAATAAACTAAAAAGCTTACCACGTCAGATTCAGTTAGCAAAAACATTGCTCTTGACACAAGTGTTAGATACCATCATTATGAATTTTTTTTATATTGCATCTCCGTAGTTGGACCATGTACACGCCATCTAGCTGCTGTTGGAACAAGCTGCATTTATTTGCACTTGGTTGGCTTACTATGCGTGTGAGTTCTGCGTGACCTGAGCTACCTTACTGGTGGTAACTAGAAACATTAATTTTCTGCGCGCTTTCGTCTGATTCCTACCCCGCGCGCGCCTAATTTGTCTGAACTCCTCTGCCTTGCGAACATATCCCGTAAATACGCAGGAAGTATGCGACGTGAGATGAGTGTGCCAACGTTTCGCTGTCGTCGGTTCTCGATGCACACAAAGGAAAACCCGAGGAACTGGGATATCTTTTTGGTTTCCACCGCCTCGTAATCCTGCCCCAACGACCAACAATGGGCCTAAACAATGCTCTGTCGCCTCGAGGGCGAATGAAAATGTCGAGTGGTGGGCATGACTAATGCTATGTCGGATGCCTGTGACACATTGTGCCCGGACACCGCTCTTTCAAAATGATAATGGTATACGCGATGCTTTTATCGAAGTAGACCTCCGCAACCATGAACTCCGGGTAATGACGACTGCAAATTATTCCCATTCGAAAAAATCAAGACGCAGTTTCTTTCGATTTCTTCCCGAAAATCCCCCGGCTTTTTGATTTGCCTCTTGCTTTCATAGACTTTGTGCTGCTTGCATCATCACTATATTTCGCCTTGTGTATCCTAGGGCCAACCATCAGTACAATTCAAGGTGGCAGACGGGAGTTTCGGTAAAACCTACCAACTATTGCCAGGCATGCTCATGCCTTTAGTTTCGGCCATCCGGTAGAACTTGGCGCTCTTCTTGAGATCCTTCTTACAACCGATGCCTTGTGCATAACAGAAGCCCGCTTCCGCAAGTGCGTCGACGTCACCCCAATCTATCATGTACTTAGTATTGATCGTTGTGATTCGAATAGGAGCACAACTTACTGCCTGAGATCTCAAAGCACCGGAGCGCAAGTGCTTTGTCTTGTTCAATGCCCCATCCATTCATGTGACTGACGCCTAGTTCATAGATACTCAAGGCAAACTGGGCTTTTCTTGTTTTCCTCTCCATGAAATCGCCTGCTATACCTTCTTTGGCGTGATCCTCGTCTTCTGCAATCTCGGCACTAACGATATCGGCAGCTTTCCGAAGCCATTGGACACCTTCCCGCTGGTTTGGTCGCATACCCCAGCCGTGCCGACATGCTAGCGCATATAATAACATGCCCGTAGGATCTCCGCCAAGCGCAGCAAGACGCAAGTGATATGTCGACTCTTTTACGGACCCCTCCTCATGACACTTGATGCCCTTAGCCAGATGCTCCTCTGTGCTCATCTCGGCGGCGGTATGTGCTGAAGGATGCTGTGATGTAGATGGTTTAATAGTACTGGCCGAATCACTTGTCGAAACAGACATTGGCGTTCGCGCTCTAGGCGGAGCTTGATCATGAACAGGTGACGTTAAAGTCCGCCCTCTGGATATATCTGCTGATGGTCTGCTGTCTCTAGACGATGGCCGATTGGCTTCTGGTGATATGTCACCATCCGCTGACATTTCAGTCGACAGTTTGCTACGTTCTAGTGATGGACGGCCTATAAGGGGATCTCCTGGGACAAAACTGTCGTGATACCGAGAAGCAGAGCTAGAGGGTCGGGATGGAGGAGATGGAGGGGCCTGTCTGTTGCCCGGTAATACAGAAGGCGCCTCCCAGGCGAAGGAGGAAGATGCAGCCTCACCATCGTGGAAGAGGGCAGAATTGCGTTGTAACGATTTGCCACGAGGTAGCGAATACTGGGAGTGCGCGTGCGCATGTGCCGGTTCCCCCCCTGCGACGAAGCCTTCTGCGAAGGCATCGCTATGCATGCTCACAGGTGTGTGGGCGGTTTCATCAGCTAGTATGAAGGAGGGATGACTATCCGAGGACGTCTGCCGGGAGGGAGCATCCAATGTTGGTGTCCCTGCACGGCTCAACGGACGGGAGAAGTTGAATGATGGCCTCGGCAGTGGTGCAGATGCTTCCGAGCTGATGGAAGGCGACCTCTGGTAGTGGGAAATGGGAGATGCGAGTACTGGCCCAGAGAAGGCACTGCTGGATGACAGCTTTCTGGGAGGCTGGGAGTGGAACGATGCACTGAGATTATCGTCGTTGTAGGTATCTAAAGGCGCAGACATGATACTCGAGGAACGCTTTGGAAATATGGATCGAGGAGGAACTAGGCTGGCCGAGTCATTTGAATGTGTTTTTGATAGCTTGTCAGGTGAGGTAGGCAGGCGGCCATGGGGTGGAGAGGTGCCGCGCATGTTGCCTTGGTTCCTCGCGGGCTGTGGCTCGGCTTCCAAATCTCCGGGCGACTGCTCCCGGCGAGCACCGTACATGCCATTATCCTCGTCAAACGGCTGCGGAGATCGGCCACGCAACCCATCTTTGATGAATGGGTTCGGGAGGGCTGGCATGGGTTCATCGGGCGTTGCGGGAATGCGACTCATCCGCGGATGCATAGAACGGGGGCGTTCCAGGGGTGTCTCGATTTCGGTGGTAAGGCCAAGCCCGGCGGACTGCTTCGGAGAGAGAGCATTCTGTTCATCGCTCGAGTCATAGGACAAGGAACGGAAATACTCAGAGCGGCCCTGGACAATCAAGGGGCTTTCGGTGGTCAGTGGCGGAAGACGGCTCACTCGGTTGCCATTCCTGGCACTCTCCTCGAGCTGCTTGGCAAGCAGGCGACTCTGGGCAGCGAAGGCATCGAGAGGAGACAAGGCAGGGGGCACTTCGCCGGCGACATGCAAGCGCGGAGATCGGAGAGGGCGCAATGATGAGGATGTCGTGTTGGCCGAGTTGGAGGAGGCTGATCGCAGGTCGAGGTAGTTGGGCCGGTTCGCCATTCTTCCAGTTAGTGACAGCTGCGGAGTGTTGTTTGACTCGCTAGAGTCGTGGGTTACCATTTTTTTAGGAGAATTGCGGCTCGGGAGGCATGTTTTGGGAGTTTGTATTTCGTCTAGACGACCGAATGAATGTATGTAGGTACGAGTGTAGATACAGGTGTAGGTACAGGTGTAGGTACGGGAGTTGTACTGCACGAAGAGGAGAGTTGATACACGGCGCATGGCACCTCTGCTCCTGCATCATCACGTGACAAGGGGTATGTGGGGTTCTGCACCGGCCAGTTAGTGTAATGTGCCCCACTTTCCTACCCAGTAACAGCTATTTGACCCAAGATTTGTCCAATATGCCTGTTCCTCACACTTGGTAGGTACCCCTTTTCATTTGGTTTCACTTATCTATTCCCTCCTCAGAAGACGTCTTGAAATTAGAGAAGGTGGCTTTTATAAATAGGGCGAGAGATAATTAGGTGCTCTTTTCTCAAAGGAGTACCTAGGGTAGTTCAACATGTTTTGAATGAGCTCTGTAATTCTATGACAAGTAGGTACACATGTACACAATGAGGTACATGTATGTATCTACACTACAAACTCCCTGAGGTGGTTAGTACCTTGGGGTACACTATCTATAGGTACCTAAGTGGGCATAGTGCACTGCATGGATACATGTAACGATCTGTATGTTAAGATGTATGTTAAGAACAGGGACAGATCTGTCTCAGGTTAGTCACAAGTGTGGGCTGTGATCAGCAGAGAAACTAAGTACTTCTAAGTACCTGGCCACCTATCTCACTGACTCCTTCAACAGTTCAAGTTTCTTCTACGGGGTGCATTAGCTGGAACCAGGTTCATCATGATTGTGTATAAATTACCTAATACCTAGGAGCAACTGTTTTCTAAGATGCATAAAGTCCTTAATCATCTATCAAATTAAGAGCTCCATAACCCCCTACACTGCACCAAATAAGATGATAATGTTGATCATGCTCAGATAATAATGTAGTTTTATTGCTAGGCGGGCGGTCTTGTTGTGCTAGTTTTATTCCACTTTTAAGTCCTGGTGCCAAAGGGGCAGTTAATTAGATAATGTACACTAGGTTACCATTCAGTGTAATCCTAGATTAAGTAAGTAGGTATTAAGGTTGAGCCATTACTAGTCAACGTCATGGGCATAGAAACCAGATATGGTATTTTAATGAGGAACCAGACTTATACTATCATAAATATTGACAACAGTAAAGATCAATTAGATCTAATGTCCAATACCTCAAACATTTTACCATGAAATCCCAACAAGACGAAATCAATTTTGAAATACAGTAGAAAGAGCCTGACTCCATTGGATGCGATGACTACGAAATCCAGCCCAATTCCTACATGCCCGCCCACTGGTCCACCTTACCTGTTCTACACGGAAGAGAACGTCTTCTCTAAAGCTGCGCTAGAGGTTCTTGGATTGAAGCTTCTTCAATCTTGTTGCCCCTTCATATACACCTCGGTCTACGGCCGCCGCTACAGTCAGCGTGCCACCAAGCACAGCGCAGAGACCTGTAAGAAAACCCGAAAATGTCTTCGCACGCTCTTCCCGATTGACCACCTTCATCGGTGATATATCCTGTGCAGGCTAAGATTAATACGGGTCTGGCGTGACTAGCTGGTTTGGGCTGCACTTACGTAGGAGAAGAATACGCCTGGAATGCCGCCTCTCGCATGCATCCGCTCCTGGTGACCCTCAGCGGCGTCGTCACCACCGTTCAAGCTTCGCTTGTGGCTCGTGACAGAATATTGATGGGTCTCCAAGCTGCCATCGAACCCAGTGCCTAAGCTGCCCAGCCACACGTCGTCATCCCTAGCTCGGTCGAATCCGGCGGACTTAGTCGAACTCAGAGGCATGTATGCCGTAGGGACAACCTTGAGGAAATACATGAAGTTGAAATTGGGGTCGTCGGTGGTCTGCTTAACTTGGTCGAGCGGGTTCAGGTGGTGGTTCGTCCAAGGGCTGTTCTTGGCATGCCTTTTGGTCACGTCCGCCGGAAGCTGAGGACCGAACCGAAGTTGGTGAATCTCGTGTTCGAATGAATGCTTCACCGGGCTGTCCCAGTAGTTCTTCAAATCATGAACGTGCATGTTGCCATTGCTAAAGCTCCGGCCCGGGGCGATGTGGAAGTTTCCTATAACCTTGTTGACGCGAATCGCACCCTCAATACGGCAGCCTTCGTGCCTCTGCTCATCTAGTTTTTCGGCGTAGTGCTCGCGTTGGCATTGCTCAACACCTTCGCCCCTACCAAAGGCCCATGACGCCTGCGCGTACGCCTCTCGCACCTCATCACAGGTGTTGCAGCATCCTTCTTTCATGGCGTTAGATGGCGCCGAGGCACCGTAGCAAGGGCCGCAGTACTTGGGATCGAGATGGCTGGCCGCTTCGCTCTCATCATGTCTATAATGGCGGTTAATGACGGTTGCGATGCGCGACAAGGCAATCAAACCGAGGGGGACTGGACTGACAACGCAAGTGCGGTGGTATCGATGACCCCGCCGCCCTGGGAGGCTGGCTGGAGCCTGACCTTACTCACACCATGTAGAACCCCATGCTGTTGTTCGCCCGACACATCCATGACGTCGAGGGTGAGGAGTTCGCAAGGTAACTTCGGGAAGGTAACGTTCATATGGATTTCCATGCGCTCGCCTATGAGATCGATTAGCCACGTGCTAATTCGAGGGGCAAGCTCAGCTCAAGGGAGGAAAGACGGACCACGGCCCTTGTCAACTATCAGCTCAGGATGTATGACAATCCTTCTGTAGTCTGCCCATTCTCCCCAAGAAAGATAGAGAACAACTAAAACAGAGATGATTGTGACGATGCCACCAGATGTAGTTCGTATCCTTGCATCTTCTACCGTCTTCGTGAAGGCGTCAAGCCTGGTAAATCTCGACTTGGGGGGCATGGTGGTCAGTCTAGGAGGAGGCGGCTGGAGGGTCGTTGGCTACGCTCTAGGGCCCGGGTAGCGCGGTGTGCGGTGGGCGGTGGGCGGTGTGCGATATCAAGGCGTGGTCGCGACGAGAAACGGGAACGCAAAAGAGGTAGCAAAGACACCGATCACCATGAGTGCGACATCCGATGTAGGGAACGCGCGTGCATGGAGTCAGAGCACCGACACCACGAGATGCCGATGGGCAAGCGGTTCGCGTGGGACACGAGGCCGGTAGCGCAAATCTCAATATCGGAGCAAAAGAAGAGATGAGGGAGAGAAAAGAGGGACGGCGATGGAGGCTGGTAAAGACAACTGGCTGGTTGAGGCTGTTCAAGCCCTGAATTGAAGGATTCGACTTGAAGATGCAAGCAACATGTAAAGGCCACCTTCACCTTGTAGGGATCAGCCAATCAATCTGTCCAATTGGGGGCTAGCTCCCCTAGGCTCTTGGCCCTAAACGGATGTGGGGTTGGGTACCTGATACTGTACGCCGATGTACCTAGGTCTGTCCAGGCACGGACACTACGGGCTTGCCTCCGCGCCCCCAATGTGCTACACTAGGTACCTGAGTACATGACTCGGAATTTTTACGCTTAAATTCTGCTTCGTACCTACGAAATAACATTCGAATTCGAGAACACATCCAAGAAGAACCTTATCTTACCCCTCTTCAGACGACGAATGCCATGGTTATACCTACCTCTAAGAAGTAAGTAGATAATCTATCGGTCGAAGTCTAAGCACCTAAATTGGACTACAGTCATTGTAAGTCTGTAACTAGGCCGTAACATATCAACATAATTACTTCTGTTAGCCGAATAAAACCGTACAAAAACACATAGAGGTAGATAGGCATACCTAGTGTAGTAGAGGTTGGTGTCATAATCGCGCCAAAAGTTATCATACGCACCGCTCCTTCTAAGCCTTCTAAGCGCGCACACGCTACTCAGGTTCCAAGTCTACCAAGACAGACAGGCACATGATACAACGGATGCAACCCCGTCGGTTTACTTCGGGAAGTGACTCACACTCCGAGATATCAAATGGTAGTGCCGTTATCTCCTCTCTATTAAAAGGGTGCGTGAGACGTCCGTAAGCAGACACGGCAGTAATAGTTCTGCGTAATCTTCATGCCTCTTATTTTTTTTTCCTGTTTTTTTTATTTAAATATACGGTCCTAACCAGCTAGTTACGTTGCCTGCTCTCAGACCCCGAACTCCTTTCCACTGCATCGTGAGAAACTAAGTATACGGGCTCATCAACGGGCAGCGGGCAGCGGGCAGCGGACCGGCATAAGCAAAGGCAAGAAATCGATCATAGGCGCGAAGGGGGTCTGTCTGTCTGTCTGTCCAGTAAGATGGCGACGCACACGGTTCCCGAAGCGGCCGTCGTGGTGACGGAGAAATGCTACCTGCGGCCCTACGAAGCCTCCGACGCCGAGGCCCTGGCCGTGGCGGCCAACGACCCCGAGATCGTGAAGAACATGCGGTCCGGCTTCCCGTCTCCGTACACCCTGTCCCACGCCCAGACCTGGATCGAGATGTGCCGCGCGGAGCCGGTGTCCGTGACCTTCGGCATCTTCTCCCCGGAGGGCGAGTACGCCGGCGCCGTCACGCTAATGCCGCCAAAGGGCGACGTCATCTACGCCGGCACGCGCGAGATCGGCTACTTCGCGGCGCGGAGATTCTGGGGTCGCGGCAGTAAGTAATTCCTCATTTATTTATCCACATACGCGTACGGGTGCATATATTTATATATGTATATATATTTCGTGTTCCCCCCGTCCGGACTTTTAGACTATCCGTCATTCTCTTTCTCGTATGTATTTCGGGGAAGGGGAGCGACGATGATCGGATTTGGCAGCAGCAGCGTATGTCCCGCATTGGACGGACGGACGCTGACTTCGAACTTGCATCTGTCACAGTCATGAGCGAGGCTGTTCGAGGATTCACGCGATGGGCCTTCGCCACACTGCCTGATCTCTTGCGCATTGAGGCGTCGACTTTTGAGTCCAACCTGGCTAGCCAGCGTGTTCTTGAGAAGGCCGGGTTCGTCAAGGAGGGGACGCGAAGGTTGGCTGTCGTCAAGAATGGCAAGCAGTTTGGTGAAACCATCTTCGGGCTTACACGGCCAGACATAGAAGGATAATGTTTTACGATAAATGGGCCGGTACGACTATAATCTTTTCACTTTTACTTCCATGTCATCCATGGAAGTTAGTTATGCTTTAAAAGCCATTAACACAAGACAATCACGCTGGTAGAGATATTATATGCAACGACTTAGGATGAGCTAGATCAATGAGGAAAATGCGGCAACCCTCAAATGATGAAGAGGGGTTTAGATATCTATTAGAATAGTCTATGTCTATTCAACAGGATTCTGTTCTAAGCCGATTGGGGTATACATGGAAAGCAATCAGCATCTAGACGGTAGCTTTCGCGGCCCTCCTGCCAAACTTCTTTGTCCACCGAGCGTCGGCATTCTCCTTGAAGACAGCTCGCTTACCCTCTTGACTGCCACAGTCGGGCCGTTTTACTAAAATGTGCGGTTAGTAAGGAGAAAAGTGAAGGAGAGAAAAAGGGAGTGCTCAGGAAGCAACTTACATTTATTACCAAATGTATCCGCGGCCCAGATGAGTACGCCATTCGACCACCCGAAGCCCTCCACGACCTCGTACTCACCGCCGTTACCGGCTACGTCAATCGACTCATCGGAGTACTTCTCGAATATGATGCCTTGCGCCTCAGGATCCTGAACTTGGCCGAGACGGGGCAACTCGCTGGTAGAACCGCCCGTCGACCGCCACGTACAGAAGGTACTATCGAGGTAGCGTTGCGCTAATGAGAGGGCTAATGCTTGTATCTCGACATAGTATGGGTCCTTTTCCCCGAATGTTGGTGGCGTGTTGAGCAGACCCTTCATGATAGCATACATGAGGGGTGGCCAGACATTGGGTTGGTCCCATCTAATTCTTCAGTTAGTATTTTCTTTTTCCCGATATATGATGCAGATTCACAGAGAGACGGGGACATAATCGATGCCAATGCAGCGCTGCCCTGGCCATTGGTAGGTGGCGGGGGAATCAGATATGAGACATCACTTACTGTTGACCTGTTTTAATATTCGACGCAGCAATGCCACCATCCTTCTCAGAGAGAAGGCTCGCAACCCGCTTGTATATGTTCCTGATAGCGAGAGGGTTGTTCTTCAGCTGAATAGGCGCAGCACCAAGCCAAAAAGGATAGAATTGCGCAGGATTGAAGGCAACTTGGTAACCCTCGGGAGCATCCGCCTTTTGCGCCTCCGTCGTATCCTCGCCCGCAGGGACATACACATTTTGCGCCTTCGATGTCAGATTGTAGTCAAAATAGCTGTTGTATTTGTCGTTCCACATCAAATTGAACATGGCCTCAGAACGGTTCTGTGCCAGCTCTTCGAACTCGGCGGCTGCGTCGTGATCGCCAGCATCTCTCAGGTAACCGGCAATGGCAATCTCATTGGCATATAATATGGAGTTTACATCGACGCCTATTACGTTCACCGTGTTGAGGGAGCGTAATGGGAAGTAAACGTCCTGGACGGCATCGGACGGGTTTTTAATCCAGCGGCTGCTGTAGTCCCAACCCGACTCAGCTCCCGAGGCAAGATTTGCGTAGAGCGAAGCCTTTTCGGACTCGTCGAGAGCGTGAGTTTCAGGGTAGATGATGCCTGACTGGGCATAGTATGAATGATTGTTTGCAGTAACCCAGTCTTCACGGTACGACTCAGGCCGAGGCTCTGTGTTTAGGACCGCGTAGCTATCGTAGCCGAAATATTAGCGACAAGAACCATCGTTGCACATTTTACTGTACGTACTGGGCTAAAGAGTGCGTGCAACCATTTGATTCGATCTGAACAGTTCGGTTCGTTATCCAGAAATTATGCTCCTTGATCAAAAGAGGCAGAGCACGATCCAAGATACTCTTATCATTCGTATAATCAACATATGTCTTAACCATCTGTGTCAGGACAGGGGGCTGAGATCGATTCAGGTAGTAAATCCGGGCGCCGTTCGGGACAAAGCCAAATTGCTCGACGAAATCAAGAAAGTTCTCAATCATGTTCCTATTCGTGGTATTAGTAGTATTTCCATGGCTAACGCTCATAGTCACCCATTAATGAAACCTACGCACCGTGAAATTTCAGTGAAGCTACCTCTCGTTCGTAACAAGCCTTCCAAAATCCAGAAGGAATCCCAGTAGTACGGCTCTCGAAAGCGACCACCAGCAACAACGACTTTATCCTCAAGCGTCAGTAACTATTGGTCTGAGTAAATTATATCCTGCTGTCGACAAAGCCTAAATGTTCGGGCGTTTGCTGCAGGGGTAGGTAGTGGCTTACAGGTGCGGTTGACAGGGATGTAGCTGTCAACACAACCATCACATCTCTCAGCGCCAACATAGTTCCTAGTTAAATCGGGCCAAATGCCAATGACCTTTTCAACGAATTCCCTGATAACCGAATCTTTGATGTTGTTTAGGAAAACCGGATCAGTCTTTAGCTGATCAGCGGGTACGGCTTCTAGCTCTGAGCCAGCCTCTCCAAAATACGTGGAAAGAAATTCATTCAGCTCCGTATTATTACTGAGAGGCTTGGCCAGCTTTTCAAAAGCTGCGAGGACTTGATCTAGAGGAAGTTTTGTGGGCCTATAAACCGCAGTGAGCCACGATGGCTACTGGTGTGGTATGAGGAGTTCGTGCTCACATATCTACAAATGTCTTCGAGTCTGCGAATGGCCTGGCCAATTCGACTTGTTTAAGAAGCTCGCCATGGCAGTACACAGGTGAATCGCATGGAGTGAAGGTCGAGCCGGTCTGAAATAGTGCCCATACCGGTGAGACGCCGGCAAGAAACACGGCGGCAGCAGCAGCAGCAGCCAGACGTTGTACAGGTGCCATAGTAGAGCTGGACGGGGGTGCGAGCCGAGAGAGGCAATCGCTGGCAACCAGAGAGAACGAGGGAATTGTATGATGGCCTAGGAAGTAGACATGGAGAGGAATAGGCAAGAGAGGGCGCTCAAAGGGCTGGGGGGGTATTTATGGAATACGGCAACAAGAGAACTTGCAAGGTAGTACACACCTACCTACCTATGTACGGAAGGAACTAGAGCAATTCCATACATCATGGATGTACAATGCCTGCCTGCCTGCCTACATCACAATGGTCGGGAAAAGAGGTCATCTACCAACCAAGTACATACATACCTAGGTACCTTGTGGACTTCCTCGACGGCAGCCCAGGTACGGATCTCGCTTCCCAAACATCTGGGTTTTAGATACATGACTACATGCAGAGCGTCCACTCTAAACACGCAGGTGGACTTGGAATCACACACGTCAAGCCCGAAGTCGGTGGGTGCGTGTAGTAGTGCTGTATAGTACCTACATAGCAGTGATATAAGCAAGTTGTGAGGTAGCTTACGAAGTAGAAAGTCGTCATTGATGGATCTCATGTTTTCTTACCTGCCCACTAGTGTACGTCAAATGGTCATATGCAGCTTTGACCCCTGACCCGAATGCATCCTTGAGTCTACCTCGCTACCCACAGTGTGCGTCGTAGTGGGTACTCAGGCGAGGTATTGTACAGTCAGCAGGCGGGGAAGAAAGGCGGCTCGGAATGGACAACCCAGGTCTAACCAGAAGTACCTCTAGGCACTCCAACACCTAAACTGAACAAGGACCAAAAACATGGGGAAACTTGGAGGAACAGGCACTTACACTACACTACCACCTAAGCCGAAGGCCTAGAAGTCGTCAAGTTGGAAAGCGTGGAGAAACTTGGGGAAATGCGGCTCAAGATTGGCAGATTTCGGAGTAGTTTACTCTAGCCATGACGCGACAGGCTAGCATCGTGATCCTTCCTTCACTATTCTCTTCATCTCTGGCGCATTTCTTCATCCCCAAGACGAGCTAGGGGTTATCTAGCTCAGCTCACCGGCTGTAGTGTACACCGCCCATTAGACATGTACAGTAGATAAATAACGAGCCTTGAGGTACGGTAGGTGGTAGTACCCCCTCCGTACTCATCATGGATAAAGTACCTACCAGGTATACATATACCGAGGTTCCTGAAAGCACTAGACTGCTAAGTAAGCAGAGAGCACGCGGAACTGTACCTGCATGTGGTCAGAGACGGCTTCGGACTCTTTTGCCTTTGCCAATCAGGTTCATTCGGGGACGTACCTATCTCGCCTATATCATCACACCAGAGGTAGGCTTCCCACCACATGAGATGGCGGTTGAGAATGCGTTGGCCAGCGACGTCCATTTTACTTTCTATCTAGTCAGGTGGTGTATAATTTTTCCCGGCGTTTACGAATACTTCGTATTGCAATCAGAGAAAAAACAAAAGTGAGGCAACAGAGAGAGGGAGGGATACCCAATGATAACTTTGTTTCCTTTGCGCCTTATGGTCAGAACATTAATAATCCCGTCTTTAATTCAGTGTCAATCCAAACTAGTACCATAGCCACACTCCCTAGATCTTAATTGACTTGGGCATCAACAACTGGATTATGATCGCATGAGACTCAGAGACATGGTCTGGTATCACACCATCGGGAACGGGCCTAAGCGAGCATTGCCCGAACTGGCAGGCGGTGTGTATCCGTTCTATTAACACGCTACCTTATTAACACACTGACAGTTTCCAGCCAGGGAGCATTGACATCAGAGTCTTAGGTAATCGATACACGCCGCCTGATTTGATCTGCGTGTAGAATGAGAAGTCTTGGTTGTCAATTCAGTGTCAGATGCCATAGTGACGCTTGAACTCGTAGTAGAGCTCATAGTAGTCATGCATTGAGAAAACGGTCTATTTTTGGGACTCCGCGTCATGAGATCAAGAAAGCGGAAATTCGTAGATTCTAGAAGTCGAGGTTGAGAAGGCGACGATTGATATCTGGACCAGTCGAAAATGATTAAATTTACTCAAGCCTCTGAAAAAAAAAACGTGTGCTCCCTTGGGAAAGCCTCTTGGATAAAGCGGAAGCGCAAGTATGGCCTTGGACTGCTGACCTTGAGAATACGGAAGGGAAGGCTGAAATGATCCTTAAAAAGCCTTAGCTCTACCGATATCTCGCGCAACGTCTGAATCATTCTTAAGCTACTGTTTCCGCCTCGATATGGGAACGGATGAGGTTAGAGAGACGGAACATCAGGACAGCCGTATATGAGTATCAAGTCTTTGTATTATAGCATATGATTTATTGATACAGCTGCCGCGCCGAGTCTATGCCGTTCGTATTCTCAAGAGTCAATATCCATCCTCTCCTCGTCTGTTGCTTCCAGCTCATGTACACTGACGTACTTGCCAATGTCATCTTTCGTGATAATTTTCTCGTTCAATACTGCCGTGGTACCGCGCTTGAACTTGTAGTTCTTCAACTTCTGGCCACGTTCATTGGGTTTCACGAAGCCGCGGTGTAATGTGGTCTTATCAGCCGTGATGACGGCCAGGTCAACATTGGATCCCGAGCCAAGATCGTTGAAAATACCGGCTTGAATAGCCTGCGAGCAGAGGTCCATGGCATCTTCTTTGGTGCAGTTGGGCTTCCACTGGGACTCGAAGACGGACATGGCAGCTAATGAGCCGGAGCCCATGGTGACGTAGGGAAGTTTGTCGGTGCTGCCATGAGCGTGAACAGTAAAGAGATGAGTTCCGGTAGGATCGACGCCAGCCACGACTAGATAGGCGCCAATGTGGCCTTGGTAACGGAATAAGTGTTGTTTGAGGAGTGTCATGCAAGTGACGACGCGGGGTTTGCGGCCCGTCGAGAGGGAGTGCAGCTCGAGCTGGGACGAGATGAGGGCCGTGGTAAACTCGGTATCGGCAGCGGTACCGGCACCGGCACACCAGATCTGTGGGGAAATGTAATGAAGCTTCTCGCAGTTCTTGTCGGCGACGATAGGGCCGCTCGTAGCCCGGGTATCGGCTGCGATCTGCGCAACGCGTTAGAGAGGGCGATAATGGGGATGAGGGGCCGACCGGGCAGGCAGAGGAGCGGGGAGGCAGCTTACCACAACGCCGCCGTCGTATATGCAGCCAACGATGGTGGTTCCTGTGCTGGTAGCCTTGGGCAAAGGTACGCCTCGTGCGTGGAGGGCCGCATTGCGGTTGTAGTTTGAGAAGTCGAAGCCAGGCATACTGGCGTGTTTGGGATGCCGATGGAATTGGACAGGGGACAGCAGTCGAGGACGTACTTAAGGCGGTTTTGTGCTGGTCGCGGTGGAGTTGGGTTTCTATGGTCGACAATGATGGAGCCCAGGCAGGTAATATGAAGGGTAGGGAAGTTAAATTTGTAGGAATAGGTATCTATCGTGGAGGTAAGGTAGGTGAATGGTAGTAGGTCCTTGCTCGGATGCTTGATGCGAGAGCTGACGACCGAGAGCTAGCTGCCTGCCTCATGCCCTCAAAGATAGCGCCGATACTTCCTAGTGTAGCACAGGGAGGGCTTGGCACGAGCTATACCGTTTTGAGTCTAGAACCTGAACTGGGTAAGTGACTAGGTACCAGGTACCTCCATGTAGCTATTACCTACGGTACCTATCTTCTGTATCTACTAATTCTTTCAACGCGTCGTGGCGCATCCCCCAAAATTTACGGTAGGTAAGTTACCGTCGACCTACTATCTAGCGTACTTGCCACAACGACAACAGCTCCCTGCCTACAACGAGGTATGACCGGGTTTTAGTCAACAAAAACTTGTCTTTATTTTTCTCTCTCTCCTTCTTTTACGACTTTAATAACAAATTTACCACAGCACAGCAGCTGTAGCCTGACGTGCCATTTGAAAACCACGACTTGGCCGGGGTATAGTAACAACGCGATCACGACCGCTACGACCACTCCAACAGCCCGAGCCGACGACGAACAACGTCTTTCTTCCGCAGCCGTCACCTACACATGCTTGCTAAGACTGCTCCGCTGGGCGCATTCCCTTAGCTGTCGCCATGGCATTCAACAGTTTCGGCAACGCTGGAGCAGGCAACGTCTCTCAAGGACCAGCCCTTCCCGAGGTGCAGACGGAGGGGTTAGGGTTCTTGTCTCTGGCTGGCGAGGCAAAGCTGCGCCTGTCGATGCCATGGTCACCAGCCCCCTCCCCGCATGCTTCCCTCCTGAGTATTGCCTCACGCAGGGGCCTTGTCGCCGCTGCTGGTCCTGACGGTGTTGCCGTCGCCTCCACAGATGTCGTGAGAAAAGCCTTCGAAGCCCCCAAAGAGGGCGAAAGTGAAACCCGCCTGTTTACGCCACAGCTAAAACTTCCCTTACCTTTTCGCATAAGCCAGGTTGTCTTCTCTGCCGACGAGGCCTACCTGATCCTGTCTGCAGAACAAGGTGGCGGCCTAGCTGTCTACGACGTCAACGCTCTGCAGCAAGGTTTAACCCAACCCTCCTTCGAGCTCCCTACCAATAACGAGTCTCTCCGAGCCCTTGTTCCCAATCCTCGTCCAGAGAAGGCCGAGTTGTGTGCTGTTGTCACAAGCGAAGGCAAACTTCTTGTGGCCAACTTCAAAGAGCGCAATTTCGTGTCTAGAGGAGCTAGTCAAGTCCTGAGAGAACAGGTTAGCTGCGTCGCCTGGAGCAACCGCGGGAAACAGTTGGTAGCTGGTCTCGGCGACGGCACCATGTGCCAGTTGACGCCTGAAGGCGAGGTCAAGGCTGATATTCCAAGACCGCCCCAGCTGGATTCTAGCTATTACGGTAAATACTCCTTACATATGAGCCTCGTCACTGCATACACTAATATCACATAGTCTCCGCAATCGTTTGGCTTGAGAACGATCTATTCCTGGTTTTCCATGTATCTACTTCGAGCGGACCCCAAACGAAATGTCATCTGATAACAAAGCAAGGCCAAAGCTTTCAGTACCAAGTGTTGAATGATCCTGTTGACCCTTACGGGGCGGAAAAAGTTCCTCATCACATGGCTCTTCGACTGAAGGATTTCCCCCCAAACCTTCAAGATCTCCTCATTTTCACGTCCAGCGCTGTTCCTGACATCGGACTTCTCGCTCGATCGAAGTCGCCATTGTGCCCTAATGGACCTATCGACGTATTCACAAATATCGAGTTGGCCGATGACTCTAAGAGGGCTACCTTACCCATGAGCCAGAATCTCGAAATTCATGAGCCTCCTGCTGCTATAGGCGTGTCTCTAGACCTGTCCAGTAAGGATCAAGTGTATAAACCCATTCCTACGGATGAACAAGACCAATCGCCGGGCCCTCTACCAGGGTATTGGGTTCTAAACGAAGAGGGTATACTATCTATCTGGTGGGTTGTCTATTCAGAGTCGATTCGAGGGGGAACTACGTATCCTGGGCTTGCTGTTGTTGAGGCCGGCAACATTGAATCTGCGTCAACACCAGCACACCAAACCACCCAACATGGGTCTTTTGGAGTGTCGAACGCCTCACCCTTTCGAAGCGCGCCGGCTTCCACAGCGCCCGCATTTGGCGGCCCCTCGACGCTCGGAGCCAGAAGCTCGCCGTGGGGAGCCCCGACAGCAACTACTAATGGAACAGGCAGCACTGCTTTTGGTTCTACTAGTTTCGGTAACAGCAGTGTCGCTGGGGCCACAAAACCAGTCTTTGGCGCATCGACTTTTGGCATGAATAGCCCAGCACCCGCGGCACCCGCATTTGGACAGGCCACAAATCTAGGTGCAGGATCATCGCCCTGGGGATCTGGTGGTGCCTCAACGAGCACACCAGCCTTTGGTCAAGTTGGGTTTAACAATACTTCCAGCGGAGCTCCTGGATCCGTTGGAAATCCAACACCAGTCAATACAGGTACCGGTAAAGGCTTCTCTAGTTTTGCTAGCCAAGGAGGATTTGCAGCTCTAGGGTCGAATGCAAGCTCGGATAAACCTAGTATATTTGCTACAGCAAAGCCGAGTATTCCTGAAGCTCCTATGGATACCAACACTAGTAGCTCATTCCCACCCCCAAGCTCCAAACCAAATCCTAGCCCTGGCAATCCCTTTGGGTCACAGCCTTTCAAATTGACATCTGCTTTCAAGCCTGATACTAGTGCAGATAATGGCGGTATTGAAACTTCAGCTGGAGAGCAGACTTCATTCTTCAGCGCTGGCTTTACTGCTTCGATCAGAGAGGCGGCAGAAGCACCCAAAAGCATTTTCGGTGAAGGGCAAGGATTGTTTGGAAGGTCGACACCAAGTAAAAAGGTAGAGCCCACGACACCTACCACGACACCATCAGCAAACAACTTCTTTTCGCATGCACCTTCAGTCCTAGGAAGCGCGGGGCCATCCAGCTTCCCATCAGCCTCTTCCGGTAGTATTTTCGGGAACACCTCTGCCAAACCTTCTGCCCTCGAGCGTCCACAGGCGCAGGAAATAACACCAGCGGAAGCTCCTCTACCCCTAGAATCTGCCAAGGAGATCACTTATCCACGAGAAGATTCGTCATCCACATCTTTCCCCTTTACAGATGACACCAATGCGAAGAACCTCGAGTCCAAGCCTGAGGATCTGCCGCTACCACCGGACTCTCCTGCGCCAATTGCGAAACCAGAAGAGACCGCCGCTCTAACGAAAAAGGCAACATCATCTCACGCCGCTCCATTGCCACCTGATCCCGTGAAAAACAAGGCTGCTTATAGCGGCCGTTTGCCCCCCCTTCCTGGAGACAGCGCAAAACCGACATCCGCGGGCGATGCACCTCTACCACCAGACCCGATAAAAAATAAGAAGGCATACTCTAATAAGCTCCCTCCTTTACCGGCGGCATTTGCGGGGACTAAAGCAGCGGGCGACGCGCCTCTGCCTCCAGATCCTGTAAAAGAATCAAAATCCTCTACAAGTAGCCTATCAGCATTGCCAATTGCTAAAGAACCTTCTGCAATTGCCGGACGCGGATTTAAATTTCCTACTAATCTGCCGCCCGTCTCCGATAGCGACGATGATGACCTAGATGATGAACCCACTGATGCTGCCAGTGAAGGAAGTGGCGTCGACGTTGCCAAGGATCTTAGCCCATCATCGACTGGGCCAAATCGAACACCCGGCTACACGCCTCAAGGTTCGTTCGATGGAGGCTTGGGTGGAGGCTATTCCACCATCTCTCGCCCGGATCCAGACAGACGAAGCCTCTTTTCAAGTCAGAACCCTCCTATCTTCCCTCAACCCAATGCCCTCAGTCCCCGGTCACCCAGTCCTATACGAGGTGCGTTGCCACCGAGAATCATGGGTAATGATCACATGCGATCATTCAGTGCCCCAGGCATGGCCTCGCATATATTAGCGGCTTCGAGGAAGCATGCACCATCGCGTCTTAATGGCTCTATCGTCGGGCGGGATGCCGCCCTCGAGAATGCCATTATGGAGCAACAGCAGATAGCTAGGGCCAAAAAAGAGGCAGAAGAAGTACAGATCCTTATAGATAAGGAAGATGATGTTGTGCAACAAATCCTCAGAACGGAGGTCAAGCCAACACTATATTTGGACGAGTTCATTGCACATTCTGGTGTTGTACCGCCTGCAGGCGACAGTGTACCTGCTCAAGTTGAGGCGGTATACCGCGATATCAACTCAATGATCGATACTCTGGGACTCAATTGTCGTTCGCTCAAAGCGTGGATTGATGGCCATAGAGAGTTCAGTTCATCTAGTCGTTCCAAGACCGATCTCGCATCTCCTGATGGATGGACATTGGATGAGATTGAAAAGTTGGCACATATAACCGACCACGTCTTAGGAACGGCCTTGGAGGAAGCCAGGGTAACAGATGTGGAAGCAAAGGTGGCACAGCTGCAGGATATACAGCGGGAGCTTACCCGTGATTGTAATAAACAGGCTGATATTCGCAAGATTATCGCTTCACGACTGGACCCGGAGCAAGCGGCCGCATATCGGGCTCTCCCCCTGAGTGCAGAGCAAGCTGCCCAGCAAAGTGACTTGCGGCGGCAACTGGGCCAATTCCAAACTCTTCTAGCTCAAGCCGAGGAAACTCTCGTCCTGCTCAAGGCTAAGATCGTCTCTGTGAACAGTGCAAGCGGTAGGGGCGGGCCTGTGCCTACTATCGAAGCAATTGTGCGCACCATCACCAAGATGACGAGCATGGTTGAAAAGAGGAGCGGCGATATCGACGTCCTCGAGAACCAGATGCGTAAGCTACGTCTAGACTCGATGGGCGTATCGAGAAGCCGCGAGGGCTCCCCCTTTGCTACGCCCAAAGCGAAGAAGACATTGGGCTCATCCATATTCTCGCCCGATCGCTCAACCCGAGAAGCCACGCCCATGCGGGGCAGCATCATGAGGCATTCATTATCGAGCTCCCTCTCAGGATTTCTTGGTGACACGCTTCGCACGCCACCGCGCAAGAAGCTGAGTGGGTTCGCGGATGCCGAGAAGAGGGCCGTCAAGGAGAAGCGAGAGCGACGGGCTGCCGTACTCTCCAAGTTGAAGAATAGCCTCGAGGCCAGGGGCTCAAGCGTTGTGGCTCTAGATGGCGTCGCATAGGAGGACAAGATCGTTATCGCGAACGCGGCTAGGGCGGGGTCTACTTGTTCGCGGAAGTTTGTGATCGTCGCACTGGTACACACATGTGTTAGGATTTTAGCATCGCGGGCATTGTCTGTATTAAATAGTGTAGTTAGTATACGAAAGCGCAAAAGTTGACTAAAAGTACCTTGGCTGGAACGGTTACTTCGATAAATCAACTATGTACAGGTACTCGACGCTTTTTCGCTGTTTAGGTAGATTTCTGACTACGTACGTCACGACATTCAAGTTCACGGAGGAATCGGCATCGGTTCCGGTTTTTATCAATTGCGCGTTCTCATGAGACGTATGTCTAGACACTGGATCAAAAAGATGGCGTTGCTCTGCAGTATACATTACATGTAAAGGTATAATAAAGAACGAAGACGGGGCCCCCATCACCTGTGGTTGACATGACAGTTTGAACTCCGTACTCCATTCTGCCAAAACGGGCGTCATTCCATCCAAGCAAGCAAGCACCAATTGATCATAGATGAGTATTGGCCCCAAGACAAGTCGCCATTTAATTACTCAGGCCATGCCTACCACGCCCGCACCAGCGGCCTCGAGCCGGGCCACGAGCTTCTTGACGCTCGTCCACTCGTCGCTTCGGGCGGCCTCCTTGCCGCCCAGGTCGGGGCCGACCTCGAAGAGACTGACGACGGCATCGATGCCGCCCGTGGCTAGGCGCTTTCCGTCAACCGCCTCCCAGGCGACCTTGTTCAAGCTCTTGCTCAGGAGCTGGCGGCCGTCCTTGCGAGGCGTGGGGCTGATCTTGGCTACCGGGATCTCCGTCTCGACGGTAATATCCCAGAGCTCGAGGGTGCCGGCGCCGTCGACGAGAGCAAATACGCCGGGACGCACCGGAGACCACGCGGCGTCGTAGACGACGTCTTCGCGAACGAAGTCGAGAAGTGGCGGTATCGCGGTGCCGGCACTCTCGACGATGGTGCTTGTAGCGGCTGGGGCGCGGACCTTCCAGAGCTTCACGGACCAGTCCAGTGAAGATGATAGGACGAGATCCCCGAGGTCAACCGGCCCACGCGCCGAGTGGAAGTCAACGCTCATGACAGGCGCGGCGTGTCCTTTGTAGGAGACTCGGGAATCTACGCCGGCTTTAGCTCCCGCACGGTCGTAGCGGTGGCACGGGTAAATGGAGCCTTCTTCGGAGCCCACCAGGAAGTAGGTAGGGTCTGCCTGGGGAAATGCCATGGTCGTTGGGGCCAGGTCGTCGAATTTGTTGGGAGGCGGAGTCGTGAGCGTTAGAGACTCCTGCGGCTGAGAAAGCATATCTACACTCCAGACACAGAGGGCACCGTCGGTAGAGACGGATATAATGTTGTTGGCATTCTGCGTGCCAACGATGTCCACCGAATACACTGGATGCGAATGGCCCGATCCGGTAAGTGGCGTCTTTTGAATGGGTGCCGTCTTTGCTCGCGTGTCCCATAGAAGCACTTGCCCGGAGTAGGTGCCACCGATAATGAGGTTGGGATGAAAGGGGGAGAATTTGGCGGTCAGAATATCAGACTGCGCGTGAAACAAGAATTCGGGGCGGTCATGGAGGTGTTGATTCCATACTTGGACAATACCGTCGGGGTCATGAGGCGCTGACGGGTTCTTGGTATAGGAAGCAAGCACCAGTTCTGGGTATTTGGGGGAGAAATCAATGCTGCTGATCATGCGCTTTTTGGACCACCGTTCATCGTAAAACTGCACAAGTTCTTTGACCCGCCTCCGTCCCTTGCCCCCGGTGTTCCCTGCCTGCTCATCCTCATCCTCGATATTTTGGGCTTGCAGAGAGTAGTCTGTCAAGATGTCGTATTCGCTGGCCATGTCAAGCGCACGCTCGATGACCTTGGTGGAGCGCTCTACAAAGTCCACAAACTCGTTCGAAGCGGTCACGGCAGCCAGTTCTTCGGCCGTCAGCGCTCTCGCAGGGAAATTGGTGGTGGTAATGGCGCCAGGCTGGACAACGCCATCGGCCACAAGCTCGCGAGCGGCCCTGAGTTCTTCCTCAATCTCTTGCCTTATGTTATGACGCAGCTCTTCCTCCCTACCACGGTCCCAACGGCTCATACGCTTGCTCGGCGAAGAATTCGGGGCGGCTAAATCATCATCTTCCAGTTCGGAGAAGGCGCGCGAGCGCGAAGCGGGAGGCGTCCAGTCGTCAGCGGTCTGAACACCTTTGCTGTACGAGAAGGTCTCCTTGACGGGCGATGGGGGGCACTCGTAGATGGTTTGGAGAGGGACTGTAGTCAATGACTGCGGTTGGGGCTGCGGGAAAGCGGCAGCGCCGGGCTGGGCGTTGGTGGGCGAGGTGTATTCCGAGTTCTCGGCAATGCTGAGCTCGCCGGCGCTCAGCACGCTGTTCGGACGACTGCCGCGGCGGCTCGGAGACACAACGCCATTGATAGAGCCGGGACGGCTGTCGCCCACCAAACCAAACCTCTCGAGGATCTTGTCGATCTCCTGTTTCTGGTCATTCTTGTTCCCGGAAATGGGGGGCAGGAGCTGCGATGACGAAAGGCCCAGGTCAGCTCGCGTCTGCCAAGGTCAGGGAGTAAGGTATACATCGATAGGACCGCCTGTGCTCACCCGCCCAGCATTGGCCTGGGTTGCCCTCAGTTCTCGCTGGCGCTTGAGCTCGGCAAGCTTTGCCTTCTTGGCCAGGATCTCATCTCGTCGTTGTTGCATGACGCCGTCGACACAGACCCATTGCCGGGTCTACGGCCGGCCAGCTGCTGCGTGGAATTCGGAGATACAAAGAGAATGAAAGTAAGAGGCCGGCCCGGGCCAGAAGGGGGCGATGGCGGCGGCGACAAGGTGGGTATGGAATCGTCTTCCAGAGAGCTCGGCGGCGATGAAGGGCGGAACAGGGACGACAAGGGGCAAAGATGGACGAGAGCGACGGCGCGAAAGGAGTCGACAGAAGAACGATCGGTACCGTATAACCTCGTCGTCGTCGTCCTACAGCATACCGAGGTCGTCTGATCTTGAAGCTTGGACTGTGGTCGATTCGTGAGGCGCCGGTGCGTTCGCTTGCTCAGTCATGTACAAACGAAGTTAGATGTATCAAGTGTAAACGCGTCTCTGAAATTGTTCTTTAATGATGCAACGTCTCAAACCGATGCGAGCTCCACTCCACAGCTCAAAGAGGCCCAGTACCTAGACTAAGTGTACAAAGATTGGTACCTGTGATACCTGTATGCCAAGCCGAGCCCGCATACGGGCATAATATACTGTACGTACATGTATGCAAGTCCCTACACCCCCAGAGTCATTTCATTGGTTGGAAGATTGATATCTTATTTACATACTTGTGGATAAATACAAAAGGCGTCCCCGGTATTGTGGCAGGTACCGAAGCGGTACAGTGCAGGCATTGGGCTGTGCACTAGTCGCTCAGGTACCTTAGGTAGCCGTACATGTACCGAGTACACTTGGTTTACATGGACGAAGTAGATACGGGTACAATTTAGACTTCCAGCCGGAGGTCTAATAATTTTCAGTAAACCCGATTTCGACAATCCACCCGCCCGTTTTCTTATCACCCGATCCACGTTTCTCGGTCCACGCTTTCCACTGCCTTCCTCCTCCCCAACGGTGCCTCAGCATATCGGCCTGATTCCCGGTTCACCTGACCCGGAAGAGCATCGATTCGTTTCCCGCAGCACTTGCGCATCGCAGTGCAATTCTCCTTGCTTTCCCCCGGGGCCGATTGCGCGAAAAATCACCGGGAGCCTCCAATGTCTACCACTTCGGGAGTCAACGTACGTAGCATAACCGAAGCGCCATCAGGCTAACCCCAGAGACTGGCCCGATCATTGTTGACGATGTTGTACGCTCCAGGTACTTCGGTACTCCGCCCTCGCCGTCGGCATCTTCTACGGCTTCACCCACCAACGATCCATCACGACCTCGCAACGCGCCGCCGCTGCCAAGAGAGAATATGAGCACAAACAGCATTTAATAGACCAGGCCAAGGCCGAGTACTCTAAATCCAAGAATCCTCCCGTGGCGGCTTCCTCGGAGAAGAGCGGCCGTACGTCCCTCACTCTCTCTCTCTTTCTCTCTTGGATATATCTCCCTCAGATATCTCTCATAGTCTCCGCTCAGAACCCTCAAGTCGGATCGCACGAGGCTGACCCCTTCTCCAGTGAACCAGGACCCGATGGACCCGAAATTCGACTTAGAAGCCTATATGAACGCTCTGGTGGCTCAGAAGCCCTAACGTGCCCCCGCACGTACTTTAAACGGAACGCAAAAACCAAGCCAGATATGGGATAGACTGGGGAGAATAAAAGATACTCAGGGCCGAGGCGTAAGCTGAGAGGTTTAATCTGGTGAATGGCGAGATCACGCGCTGCCCTATCCTGCCGGGGCACCTTACTGCGCTTCTACGGAACAGCATCCCCCGGCCCCGAGTCTCACGATTGTATGATTGTATCGCTTCCGAAGAGGCCACCGGATAGATTTCCTTGTGTTCTCCATGTACATCTATACTTATACCAATTCAGACCATGCTGACCTCCCGAAAGGGCCACGATCGATCACCCCATCTTTCGTATTACGGGCCATACATATGTTCAGGACGCGCAACTATCTTTAAGCTCGGATGATTGGTTCAGCTTAAAACCCCCCGGCAAGATATACCAGGTGAATTATATGTGCATAAAAGAGACAATCGCAGGTCGCCTGTTGGATTGAGACCAGCTTTGGCGGGTTGGCGATTCTCGCATTGTGATACTGCCATCTCAAATCGGCACACCAGTTTGGTCACAACAGCATCGGCTTGTTGAGGTACAGTAGATGGGATATGGCCACAAGTAAACAGTCCAGGTAAACAGCAATCCAAGATCAGAGTGCCACTGATAGAGGAGGCAGGGAAAGCTACCGCAACCGCCTTGGAAATATAAATTGTGCTGGTGGTAAGGAAATATTTGGCAGGTTGATAGTAAATTGACGATAAAGCGACTGTAGTCTTTATGTACAAGTTGCCTCATAGAAGTCACCATTGAAGGTACATGGCGTGATGCAGGTACGTGTACATAAAGTACTGAGTACCTAGGTACCACATTACCAGTATGACGAAGTGACAGATAATCTCTTCGAATTGAGTAGGTACATACTTCAAGCAGGTGCGTAAGTAAGGTAAAAGATGCAGAGTACAAAGTACCTCCCAGGTAGTGTACTCAGATTATGGGTCCGTCCAAAGCTCCTAACAGCTGTCCTCTGGAGAGTGCTTCGGTACATACTTAGCTAATGTACCTACCTCTTGGAATTGGTAGCTGCTGTACCTACACTACAGGCTCTCTCTACTTGGCTTGGCAGTGACAGGCCGACGTTAGAGCAAACACGCCAGTTAGATATTATCTTGCACGGAAGCGCATTTCTCTGGCAGGACCTCAACAACCTCCTCCCCAACACCAATCGCTCATGCCAACGCCGATGTGAGGCCGTCTCAACAGCCCAATTGTCGCATCGTTGCATCCTCCCGTCACAATGGCTGCCGGCACGGGCGCCAGCTCGACAACGCCGACCGAGCTGCTGGTCTCGCTCGGCAGGAACCAGAGCACCAAGACGCTGCTGAAGGTCATCATCCTGACCATCATCGCCGCCGCCGCCGTTGCGAGCCGCCTCTTCTCCGTCATACGTATGTGCCTTGACACCTGGTCTCTCTCCTCCCTGCATGCCCGTGCTGTTGCTTGTTGGACTATCTCTAACTTGTGTCATCATCTCGTCAGGCTTCGAGAGCATCATCCACGAATGTAAGTCAAACCAACCTTTCTTTCCCCTCCTTCCCTCTGTTCTAGCAGTACCACAACTACTTGAAAGCCACTGCTGTGGCCGCCGTCACCATGAATTGGTAATATTACTGCTACTATATGGGCTACTGTCCTACTCTACTCTACTACTCTAACCCCTCCCCATACCCCTTCTCTCTCTCTCTCTCGTATATATATATATACACACATATATATATACCCATAAAAGCTAACCGTCTCCCACAGTCGATCCCTGGTTCAACTTCCGAGCTACCAAATATCTCGTCGCCAACGGATTCTATCAGTTCTGGGACTGGTTCGACGACCGAACATGGCACCCCTTGGGACGCGTCACTGGCGGTACCCTGTACCCCGGTCTGATGGTCACCAGCGGCGTCATCTACCACCTGCTTCGATTCCTCACCATCCCCGTCGATATTCGAAACATCTGCGTCTTGCTGGCCCCGGCCTTCTCCGGCCTCACTGCCTACGCTGCCTATCTCCTTACCAATGAGATGACGACCTCCTCATCCGCCGGCCTCCTCGCCGCCATCTTTATGGGCATTACCCCTGGATACATCTCTCGTTCCGTTGCCGGCTCCTATGATAATGAAGCTATCGCCATTTTTCTTCTCGTCTTCACCTTCTTCCTATGGGTCAAGGCCCTGAAGCTGGGCTCCGTCTTTTGGGGTGCCCTGTGTGCGCTCTCCTATGGTTACATGGTCGCCTCCTGGGGTGGCTATGCCTTCATTACCTGCCTCGTTCCTCTCCACGCTTTTGTTCTCATCTGCATGGGAAGGTTCAGTTTGCGCCTTTATGTCGCATACACCACGTGGTATGCGCTGGGGACGTTGGCCAGCATGCAGATTCCTTTCGTTGGCTTCCTGCCCGTTCGCACTAGCGAGCACATGCCCGCACTGGGTGAGTGTCATTGCGCCCTAAGGATTCGATATATGCAGGTAGTGCTCTCGCTGACATCAATCAGGCATTTTTGGCTTCCTCCAACTCGTCGCCTTCCTTGAATATCTTCGATCTGCTATCCCGAGTCGCCAGTTCCAGACCTTCCTGTATGTGGGCTTGGGTAGCATATTCGGGTTAGGTCTACTAGGCCTTGTTGGTCTCACAGCAGGTGGTTATATTGCGCCCTGGTCTGGCCGATTCTACTCTCTGTGGGACACAGCATACGCCAAGATTCATATCCCCATCATCGCATCCGTCTCAGAGCATCAACCCACTGCCTGGCCGGCCTTCTTCTTCGACCTTAACCTGTTGATCTGGTTATTCCCAGCTGGCGTGTACATGTGCTTCCAAAAACTCGAGGATGAGCATGTGTTTATCATTGTGTATGCCCTCTTTGGCAGCTACTTTGCAGGCGTCATGGTGCGCCTGATGCTCACGCTCACGCCCGTCGTGTGCGTCGCTGCCGCAATCGCTGCGTCTCAGCTACTCGATGCCTATCTGCACTACAAATCTCCTGAGGCTGTCGATACGAACGATGAGGATCCATCAGAGAGCGCCTCCAAGAAGGCGTCCAAACAGAGCTCATTGCGATCCACATCCAAGCCTGTGGTTGGGATTTATCATATCTTATCCAAGGCTTTCATCGCAGGCGCGATGACGCTCTTCCTCCTCATTTTCGTCCAGCACTGCACCTGGGTTACTTCCAATGCGTACTCTTCCCCGTCCGTCGTGTTAGCGAGCCGGATGCCGGATGGTAGCCAGCACATCATCGACGATTACCGTGAGGCTTACCAATGGCTTCGGCAAAACACCAAGGAAGATGCCAAGATTATGTCGTGGTGGGACTACGGTTACCAGATTGGTGGTATGGCTGATCGACCTACCTTGGTTGACAATAATACCTGGAACAATACGCACATTGCCACGGTCGGCAAGGCGATGAGTTCCCGCGAAGAAGTCGCTTATCCCATCATGCGCCAGCACGAGGTAGACTATGTTTTGGTGGTCTTTGGCGGCCTTCTCGGCTACTCTGGAGATGATATCAATAAGTTCCTGTGGATGGTAAGAATCGCCGAAGGCATCTGGCCAGACGAGATTCGGGAACGTGACTTTTTCACGCCCCGCGGCGAGTACAAGGTCGATGCCGATGCCTCGGAGACCATGAAAAACAGCCTGATGTAAGTTTAATGGCTACGAGGCGAACGATCGCAAGCTAATTGAACGAATAGGTATAAGATGTCGTACTACAACTACGCTACACTATTCCCCCCAGGACAAGCCCAGGATCGTGTGCGTGGTGTGCGGCTCCCTGATCAGAGCCCCGTTCTCAACAGCTTGGAGGAAGCTTATACGTCGGAGAACTGGATCATCCGGATATACAAGGTCAAGGACCTCGACAACGTTGGGCGGAACCACGCCGCTGCCGCTTCATTCGAGAGGGGCCATAAAAAGAAGAAGGCCATCAAAAAGCGCGGGCCACGAGTACTCAGGGTAGAGTAACGGGCGGAATACGACCAGGATGTTTACCAGCCCACCAAGGGTCTTGAGTAAACCATGTATTTTTCGGGTAGTTTATGGCAAGACAAAAGAAGCCCGCATAAACCAGTGCGGCGCACTTGTAGACAAAAAATGAGTGAAATAAATGAATCAATTTCCATGCTTTGCTAGGCAAAATCTAATGCCTCTCTCTCTTCTGCCTTGATTAAATCTCCAGCATTCAAGAATACGTTTCCGTATCGACACTCCATAGCTTATTCAATTAATACATCATATAAATTCAATCACACACCCTACACCACTTGTTAGTTCCAGGTACCGATGAGAGGGTATCAAAACAGACACCCCATGTGACTAATCTGTACGAATTAACAGTGAGTGAGTAGTCATGAAAGAAGGAAGAGGAAAAATTAGCCAATTTGCAAGTTCAAAGCCTGGGGTTTCCGATAAATCATATTGCCCACTCTACTCGGGTCAATCCAGTTGACCACACCCAGTTGCCCGTCATTCATAATAAGGCCACTGTCAAAGTCAGATCAGATTACAGTTGCTTTCACAGTAATAGTAAGAGAAGTTTTTCGTGTAGAGAAAAATACAGCACGCCACTTAATAATTATTCTCATCTCCATTTTTGTGCTAGATACACAAACTTTCGCCTCATGTCATCATCGTCTCATGCAATTCTGCTCATTACAAGTTCTCTTTCTCTTGCATCCCTCCTCCGGATTTCCACATCATGCAGTTTTCATGTCGGAATGCACGAGTTACGTGTCCTGCCTCTTCCACTCTCTCCACATTTTTTTCTCTTTTCTTCCCACTGTCAACTCATATACTTCTCCTTGTTCATAACATTCTACGCCCTTTCAGTCATGATTTTGACGTAAAGGCCAGAAGTGACAGGTGAAACTGGTCAATAGGACGTCCCACCAAACATATTACTGCAATAACAATCATCCTGGCAGGTAGAGCTGCCGCTGTACTCAAACAATTCCATCTCAACATCTCCAATGGTTGTAGTTGCTTCTAGTAGCATACTCAACACACCTTTCCAAGCCAATATACGGCACCGTTATTGGTTAAAAGGTGCCTGTAGTTGGTTATAACATTGCCATCCAATCAAGCTGGTGGCAACCACTTGGTGCGGCGTAAGCCACGACCATTACCTGTAATGGTAGCCAGGCCTCCTCGAGTGGGAGTATCTCTTAGCAGTTCGTCAGCTGAATGTCCAGTATGGCCAACAAGGGAAGATCCAATAGGCGACACGAAGTAATCGTCATCACTGTTGTCATCATATCTGCCACACTTATTGTTGTACATGTTGTTCTTCTGGCAGCGTAAAAGCTCAGCGATGTGATCACTGAACTGCTCTGGATTGGGAACAGAAACTGCAGAAGAAGTCTTCGACTTTGCAGATCTCTGCTGTCGTTCTTTTTCGCTAGAAAACTCTACCTTTGCTGTCAGTAGGCGTCATATATAATGCAATGCCATTCAAAACGTACCGATTTGCCTAGCAGGCTTATTAGCCTCGATAGCCTTTGTTGTCTTCCGAATTCTGGCCTCTCTAGTGTTGGCAGCGGCAATCTCGCCATCGCTATAGTCGGAGTCGGAGTTATAGCTCACTATCGACATGTTACTTGTCGTAACAAAACTTGACAATGGGAAGGCAGATGTCGCTGAGCCACCCAAGGATTCCGAGAGGCTATCGAAGAGCTTACCAGCAGATGCCAGGTCTTGCTCAGCCATCTCCTCTGCCACCCGCTCCATATCGGTTTGATCCTCCGACCACGGGTCGCTTGCAACGCGTGGGGAATGGGGAATACTGGCGTAGGGTGTGTCCTTGGGCGTCAACGGTTCGTGCCAATCGAAAACAGCGCCGGATTCATCGACTGTCCTCGGTAGATTACTACCGAAATACCGTCGCGCACTATTGTCAGAACTAGTATCTCGACGGGGAGCCGCTGTCTGCTCTGTATTGATCTCAGAGTTGCAGTTGACTAAGACCTGGGGTTCGGCCGAAAAGATACCATGGTGAATATAATTGGTAGTCTTGTCGATCATGCCTTCTGGAATAGTTTCCGAGACTACAGTGATTGGCGTTTTCAAGGATGATTTCATGGGAGCTCTTGTATTGCGACCTCGACCGTTTCTAGGTGCGTGTGGAGTATTAGTGAATTCAGAAGAAGACACCCGGCTCTTTTCACCTTCTTTGGTGGCCGCCTGGGTGTGTGCTTGCTCTAAAATTTCGGTCGCATCTTCAGGGATCATCTGGTTTGAACGTTTGAAATTGCCTCCTACCCCTGCGGACTGTGATGTCGGAGTCATTTCTTTAACACCGCTTGTATCTGAATGCTGCGAGACACGTTCTCTATCACGTACCCAAGCCGGGCCACGGACGTTTTGCGACAAGAAACCGTCACTATCAACGGTCTCTGACTGTTGCCTTGGTCGTGGGATGCGCTTGCGAGGTTGGGTCAGAGTTGGCCTGTTGCTGCTCCCGACTCCCGCCTTGCCCTCATTTTTTGCTTTATCCGTTGCCACCTCCTTAGGTACGAGTGGCGAGTTGTGCTTTGAATCAAAAGAATCCCCTCTAGTGTGTCGCTGCGAAGGCAAGGACGATGGCTTAGCTTCGCCTTGAACAATGTGGCTATTGGTGCTTTTACTAGCGTGATGATCTAGGGACCCGGCCAATTTGTACATATAATCGATTGCATCCAAATTCAATCCTGGTGAAGAGGCTCTTGAACTTGGTTCTTCGGCGGAAGAGATAGGCACTGATGGTAGCGGCGGGGGGCCGAGGGCGGCTCTATGAGAGAAGAGCTTCGATAAAGATCTAATTCGGTTGGACTGCTTAACCCAACGATGATCGTGACGAGGCCGCTCGTTGGTATACTTATCTCCCGCAGGGGCGCAGCTTTCATTCGTTGGCCGAAGCTTGGTGGCTTCTGCCTGGTCCCCATCAAAGGCTCCATCATCTGTATCTGCCGCATCTTTTAAGCAGTCGTAACAGTAATTCAGCGCTGGTATCTCGCCTCTTTTTAGAGGGTGTGCCTTCTGATATCGTGCAGATCGCTTCTTACCGCACCCACCACAGACATGAACATGGCGAATGCGTTTGCTAAGTGTCCTTTTCACTTCTTCGCTATGAAGGGCCTTCTCATGCATAAGTTTTGGGCTTTCAGAAGAATTGCGAACCTGATTAGTTTGGCTCGTGATCGTTCCAGCCCCGCCGACCTGTGTTTCATTCTGCTGAGATGTGTTTCTCTGATTAGTAGCTATGGTGCGAGCTGGGAACCCATTCCGCTGTGGCGGCAGTAGTGGAGGAGGTGGTGGCGGCGGAGGTATCTTGGCTAGGTGAGTGGCTTGCATAACGGGCGTATACGGAACCTGAGCTGGTTGAGACTGGCTAAACTGCTGATGATTTGGCAGCATAGGCATTGCTGAAGTCCGAGCTGAAGTCTGAGGCAGAACTATTCCCGGCGGATTCGGACGTTGAGCCCCCGCGTAGTATTGTGGGTTTGCCCACATTTGAGCACCGTGAGGCATTGCCATATGGTTGTAAATATAGCCAGGCTGGTGACCGGGATGATGAGCTGGATTGTAGTAGCTGATAGGAAAGGGGCCCGTGCCGATATTCGTCACTGGTGGATTGTGCCAGCCCATGACGCTCGGAGGGGGCGGTGGAGGAGGCGGAGGAGGTGGTGGTGGGACATGAGTCTGTTTGAATCCCCGCGGCCACTGGAACAAAAGATCTGCATTGTCAGCAACGCGGTGGTGTGATTTTGAAGTGGGTTGTCTACGACGTCGAGCTATTGCAGTAGGAGCAGGTGTGGAGGAGGAGCGTGCGCTGCTTGTCCCGCGACGGACCACGGGCGATTCTGTATCTTCGTACGTGTACATTCGACGGCTGTTGTTGGAGAATCGTGCCTCTTGGCCAAGTAAAGGGCTAGCCGGAGCCGTTACCGGAGCCGTAACCAAGCCTGAACTCTGGGATGCCGCGCTCAGGGGCCTGCCCGGTTTTTCGTAGTCTCTGCGAGACGGAATGCCGCAACTCTGACCCAGGATATCAAATCCGAAGTCTTCTAAGAGTCTGCCGGGCTTCTTTCGACCAAGGGCAGGCTTGCCATCCTTTGTCTGTGTGAGGTAGACACGATCATTCACAGGTAGGATAAAGGTATCGCGGCCTCTGTCTTCTACGACTGGCCGTGGCGTGACGGAGCCAGTGCTCCTGATCCGTCTGTTAGCTTGCTGGCACATGACTGCGGTGACGTGGTGAGGCTAAGGTAGGGAGACGAGTGAGGGGGAAACGGGCAATGGCGCAAGGATAAGCACCAAAACGATACCGGCAGGGAAGATAACAAATGAGGTCAAGGTGTGAGGCAGCTTAATCTGAGTACTTAAGCAGGCAATGGAAGACTTACTGGGAGCGACTACGTCCCCTCCGGAACATGCCCATCATCCAGAAGTGTGGCTGCAAAGACACACTACAGTTTAGACACCAAGTGGAAAGCACAACACTTCAGCCTTCTGACCATGTGAAAGGAGAGTCGCCCGTGTGGGCCAAGGGAAGCTGTATGGTGCCGCGGGAAGAACTGAAGCTGAGATCTGGTAATAGCACGGGTAAATAGATAGTACCTTGTCGAACGAGAACTCAAGTTGCTGGGCAGTGAAAAGTACGAGTACCTTCGTAGCTGAGAGAAGACGAGGAGAGGAGGGAAGGGGGGGCAAGGAGTCGAGGAGATGAAGGAGGCAAGACTCGACGGGGCACAGCGAGACCGATACGCAAAACAAAGTGCAGCTGGATGTGAGAGAGGTCTCTTCGACCTGGATCGAGCGTTGATGGAAGAGGGACAGGCAGAAAGGGGGCGAAAGGGAAAGGGAAGAAGGAGGGAAGAGGGGAAAGAAGACGAAGAACGAGATGAGGGCGGAGAAGGAGGGATTCCTGTCGGTGATGTTGACTGGAAGACCTTGTCGGAGAACCTCAGTGATGGTTGAGCGAGGGCAAGTTCTCACAGCAAGGCCAGCACTAGGTAAGTACTTGGTAGGTACTGTAGGTAGGCAGGCACCGACCTAGTGTTGTGGCTATTAACAAGGCACGTGCTGGGGATACCTGCGGGCAGGCACTGAAGATCCAAAGAGCTTCAAGTTTAGAAGGTTGGAAGGAACGTGTAAAGTATGTACCTCTTAAGGAGGTAGGTACTACGTAGGTCCCAGTTATGGATGAGCACACACAAAATGTCACATTAAACGTAGGCTGGGTACATGTAATAGGTAATGGACGAGGTAGGTAGTACCTAGGTACTTCCGCAGTCTTCTCTAGATGTATTTCGAACAGGTAGGTACTCTTTAATATTTAGGAGGTTGGTGGTAGTTACGGCTTGTTTCGAGGGCCTATGCCCGACCAATTTAAACGGATGTTTGCGTGTTGGTTGGTTGCTCTGTTGGGCAATTGTTGTGGAAACTCAGATAGCCATAAACAACCTGAAATAACGGACTGGGTTACTCTCGATAGACTTAGGTACTTAAGTACCTAATGTAATATTGAAAGAAGACCCCTAAATGTAGGCACCGCGTTTGTACTTACTCTCGGTTATATGATGTCCGTAGAATGTCCTAGTAATAAGAAGACTCTTCGGCTTAACGACCTCCTTAACGACCTCCATGAGGAGGCTGGGCTTTCGTAGCAACTGAACCTTCCATGCCAACTACCCAATTCAAAGCCCTCTGGATCGTTCATCTTGGTAAATCACAAGCGCATAATCAGAGCCACGATCAGGTACGATCGCAGTGACTTCACAGGATCCCGTCTTGTAGATAATAGTGTTTCTTTTCTTCTTCTACCGTCTAGGCATCTAAGGCTGATGATATGCCCTCTAACTTCAAAGTCGGTAATTACCTAGTAGTACATGACCTAGTAGATATATCTCCAGTAAAACATTAACTAAATATGCTGACAAGATGGTTCCCTTTCTTCATATACATGCGGCAGCCGCTTCTTGCTATATCGGATGCGATACATTGTGAATTGAGCTCGCTGCATCGGCCACCTTAATCTGGCCTACCGTTGTGCGGGCGCCGGTTCGTCGGAGCTCTATCCTGCTCGAAACTGTAAAACAAATCGTACCCCGTATAAGCGCCATCACAGCTGGTAAAAACGAACGACCTATGGTAGTGAAACATTGTATCAGATTTAACAAGTCAATAGCCAGCTCTGATTGACGGGCTTGTTAGATCAGGGCTTGGTGGAGTGATATCGATTAGTCTGTGTGTAGGTTTGAGGATGATGTTCAGCTCAATTGCTGAGTGGGGATGGCCCACGAGACTCTTGTTGTGCGATTCTTCGAATTGCGTTTAAACGCTTTTGTTCGAATACTCGGGAACGCTCGTCCTCTCTCCCCTTATCTTGCATTCTCCTGTCTGTATCAGCTTGGGCCTCCTCATTGATTCGAGCATGCCCAAGTGATCTGATGGCCCTGGGCCAAAGACGGTCGAGTTTCTTAGCTAAGTGTGACGGCACACAGGTTGGTCGCTCGTCGGCTGGTCTTGTTTTCGACGAGCCTCCCCAAAAGCATTCGAAGACGAGCCCGACCTGGCTGGGTGGACTTCCGCCTGTCCAGAACACAATCTGGTCTCCGTGATATAGTTTCATCCAGTTTTTGCATGCCACTGTGGCCTCTGTTGGCTCGTGCGAGTATAATTTATGAGTGTTAATGTGGATCCCATTGGTTGCTTTGGTCGCAATGTAGAATGCATACGAGTCTGGCTCTGGGGAAGCTCGCGTTGTGTGGCTTGTGCCAGACCGCGTGGGCTCCCACGGTCGTAGTTCAGAAGCCGTATGACCTTCCGTCCACAACAAAACTCTGAAAGCGTTCTTGGGAACCCTTGCTTCCTGACCCACTTTGTAAACAGCTGTATTACTCATGTTCCGGCCCCATGATAACACTGAATCCCGAAGATGAATCGGTTCCAATGACACTGGAGAGCCCGACATAGACCTGAATACGCCAATTTCTGTCCTGGGGTGACTATTTGTTACTAGAGCCCCCGGTACGGCTGATGAAAGCGGTTTGCGAAATGTCGAGATATCTAGCCCCAAGTCAGTTGCTGGCAAGTCCTGATGCGAATTTTGGCCACTGTGCTTCTTGACGGGACGTTGATCATTATTCGATTCTTTTGGTCGAAACGCAAGTGTATCAGCGGGGCTGTTCTTATGAGTGGGATCAACAGAGCTTTTCCTGTGACTGGGAGGAAAATGCTTCATCGCTAGCTTCCAAAGTGCCGTTCCTGGCTTAAATTCTTCATGTCTCTTTTTGGCAGCTTCCTTGAACGCGGTATGCTGGATGAGTGTCATTTCCGGATAATTCAGATGCCATGTCGTGTCGTCCTCACCGTCCCAGTACATTCTTTTGGGTACCGGATAATCGATCTGGTGACTCGAATTACTTATCTTCGGCACGTTAGCCAGTAAGTGGTCTTCATCCTCCAATATGTCAACATCCCCTTCCGATTTTAGTCTTTTCAAGGCGGGTGTGGCATTCGAGTTTGACATATCGTGTCCTTCACTTGGGCTATCATCTGGTTTCCTCTTGCTCGTAGCGAGATCGCTGGCTCGGGAGGAGGCTAACCCAAAGGTGGCATTGGCAGTAGACTTCATATTGAGGTTCTTCAGGATGGAGGACGCGCCTCCTAAGCTTTGAGAGCCTATGCCAAGTACGACGCTGCGGGAATTATCGGGTGGCGAATATTCACGTTTGAACGATACGTTATTCCGGCGCAAGTTGTCCCGTGGAGTTGAAAAATCGTCTGACTCTTCAAAGGTGTCACGGACTTCGGATCCGATGGCATCGGTATCCCCAAGGCTCATATCAGACACGGGAAGATTCAATCGTTCTTCGGGGATTACACCAGAGCTGCCGATGACTGAAACTTCCCCAAATAGCTTTGCAACGTTAGTTGGCCTGATCGTGAGGTTCGCTCCATCTGTCTCGAAATCCATAGAATTGTCGGACTCGGGGTCAGAAATAGAGCTCTGGTCTATTTCCGTCGATTGGGATAGCTGCCTGTCGTCGAGACTCAGCTGAGAAGCTGACTGGTCTAAAGCGTCATCAGACACTTGGTCGGCAAGACTATGAGCATGGTGTAGCCAAGCATGAGACTCGAGCTCGGCAATGGTAGCTCTAGTTTCTGGTCGCACGTGGATCATACGGGACAAGAAATGTATACCGGTTTTCGAGACGTCAGCGCTGACTAAATGCGACGTGTCGAGAGACGTCTTCATTATATGATCAAGCAACTGAGTGTATGTGGTCCCACTCTGTACGGGATAGGGTGGATTGCCGGTGAGAGTGTAAAACAGAACTCCGCCAAGTGACCATATATCTACTGCATGGCCGTATCTTTCTCTGTCGACGGAGCGGTGGCCTTTCCTATTAGTCCGCCGGCCATAGTTGTCGTATGACGAGTATTCAGTATACACTTCGGGTGCACAGTATAGCAGTGTCCCACAAAATGTCTTGAGGAACGTCTGCTCGGTATCTATCATTTTGGACAGCCCGAAATCTGTCAGCTTGACGACAAGAGGATCCGTCGACTGAATAAGTATATTATCTGGCTTGACATCGCGGTGGGTGATATGATTGGCATGGAGGTATCCGAGTGCATCGACCAGTTGTGCGGCGATGATCTTGACATACGGCTCGACGATAGTGCCGTGTTCGTGGATGAACTTGCCCAAGTCACCACCTGGAACATATTCCATAATGATGATAAACTGGTGTACATCCCAGTCGAAATGTTCAATGTATTGAACGATATTGGCCTAGAGGGGTTAGAATAAAGAAAATGGACTGGTAGCAGAATTGAAATTTTGCTTACGTGATGGACCTTTTGCATGATTTTCATCTCATTTTCGACCTTCTGGTCTAGAATACCGTTTTTCATGAACTTCCGCTTGTCAAGCTCCTTGGCTGCGTAAGGCGCGCCATCATATTTGGCGGTCACTTTGTGAACCGTTGCGAACGCCCCTTTGCCGATGACCCCAACTCGAGCGTATTTTTCGCCGCCACGCCACTCACGAGGAAGACGATTTGATGGCTTTTGCAGGCTCTGAATCTTTTTGACCTGGTTGTTCAGCCCGATCGCCCTCGCGGGAGTGAACAGTTGCACCTGGAAAGCGTTTAGTGATAGTATATATGAAAGATGCAGCCTGGAGTGTCTTACGTGACCGCTCGGTCCGGGGCCAATGGTCTTATTTAGGTCGTCGATACCATTAAGCCGTTGCAAATATGACTCCAAATTTTCCAGGAAGGCCTCTTCAAATGCCCCCTCACGAAGGGGTATCCGGACCAGAAAGAGCAGGTCGCATTTGGTTTCATGCATAACGATCTTTATGGTTGAGCCGCTTTCAAGTGTGCGCCGCGTGGAATGAGATTCAGTTATATTTGGATCGGGCCTCCTGCGGAGGAGCAAGTTATCGACAACAGTCCCGTTCGTGGACTGGTCCTCGAGCAGAACGCTGCCGTAACTATTCACGTAAATGCGAAAATGGATGTTACTCAACCTCCTCCCCGGGTCAAAGGCGAAGCAAATGTCACAGCGATCCCCATTGCGACCAAAAGTGAATCCCAGACTGGGGTCCTTGAGGGTGGATGATAGGCGTAGCACCAGCGCATGGTCTCCTATACCGTGGCTGCGGCCGAACTCGCGGGGGTCGTCTTCATGGGATAAGTCCGATTTGATGGCATCAGCGCTGTATCTCCCAACTGTGTGGTGCGCGTAAACGGGCGAAGAGGCTATTCTCTGAACTTCTCGGCTCGCAGGTTCGGAGAGGGGATATAGTAGGCAGATGATGTCGGAGATGTCTTGGTCGGAGAACCCCGAATTCTGCTGGCCGATTCTACGAGGATCGAGAACGTTCTGTGTGGCTAGAGAGAGGAAACGGTCAATTATGCATCATACACGGCATTTGGGAGTTGGTCCTGGCCTCGAACACCTAAGAATCAGGGGGGAGGGGGGAGATGATGGCCACGACATTCTGGCAGAGTACGAGGAGCAGAAGCCTACCTTGCTGCGTTGCCTGTGAATCTGGAGGGGCATCCATTGGATATGAGTGCCTCGAGGCTGGTTACCGACTGCTAGAAACACCAACGCCCATGCAGCCGGAGGGCCTAGCCGGGCGCAATCAAGAGGGTTCTAGCTTGACTTTCCTCAAGCTTTCTGATGCGCAAGACCAAGACAGAGCTGTGAACATGCAGGTTGTTGCCAGCGTCGAGCAGGACTAGTGTATATGAGCCGAATGGGGGAGCTAAGTGGGGTTGGTCGCTATGCACTGACTTGGTTAGACATGGAGATAGAGAGAGAAAAGGTACTATTTTACTTGAGATTTAAGTAGAGCAGGAATGGCGAGATGGGGATAGTGGCTAGATCATGAGAAAGAAAGCAAATACTGGGGGGTTGTAGTGTATATATAGATATGGGAGGCGAGAAGAGAAGTCAGGTGGGTATTTGCTATCAACATTGAAGTGAAGCCGCCTTGATGGGACCACAGGACAGTACACAGGACAACCCGGGTTGTCCAAGAGATAGGTCCCTACTTGAGGTAACTGACAGCATAGGTTGGCCCTAAAAAGGTGGGTCGTGGTGGGTTCCTCCATCCACATAAAGCACAGATCAGAACAGGTACCGTACCTTGGGGCGACTTGCTTACGAGTAGGTATCATTGTTAGAAGTTATTGGCAAACTGTGACTTATTATGATCAGTTTGACCCAGCGAGCTGGGTTGCAAGGAGATGCCTAACATATAGAAGACCTCCGCATGTCCTAATAGGTACCCCATCCATAAATGCTTAGATCTCGATCTATTCCCTACTGTTACATTTGTGTATGTTTACAAAGTACTTGTCCCTGGGCCAGTTTGGTCAAGTGGCTACATTAACTCTCTTGTAGGTACTGCACCCCCTATCCAAGTTCTGTGCACTACTGTAGTCACCCTTACACCGACTAAACTTGAACAAATTCAAAGTTTGACAAGTTGCTGGGTCAGGTACAGGTGTCTGAGCAACGCAAGGCATAAGTAGTTGTTCAACATGTGTTCATTGTAACCTAGTAAACTCCTCACTGTCAATAAATAAATAAACAAACAAACAAACATATGAACATATAAAAGCTAATAATGTTGTTCAAGATAGTACTTGCTATGAATAATATACCCTACCTAGCAGCAAAAGAACAACAGGTGTTCTCATTAGAACGTATACCTCCTATGGACGGCTTTTAACATGATAAGCGGTGTGATAGATCGGCTGCACACACGCATACACAGAAATAATGACTGAGAGAGAGGGAGAGCACATGCCCATCTGTTCAATATGCTGCATGGTTCTCTTCTAATCATTCTCAAGACCTAACCTGGCTCAGTCTATATTGTAATTTGATCTGAGGCGCTATTAGTATACTATAAATAATTGGCAACATGGCTCTTAAAAAGATATCAGGAGTCACCTGCCCTGAATACACATATATATGCTATTATCTCCTGTCCCCAGTAATTTTCCTTTCCTGTTCAGTGTATGCAAATCGAAATGTGAGCTCTAAGAGGAGAATAAATCCAAATACGCCATGCCTTTCCCATTCAAACGACCCGTACATGCTCATGAATATAGAATAGGGAGATTAGAACAGTCCCTTCTTCTTCTTGGGTTTGGCCTCTCCCATGTCTTTCAAAATATCATCAAAGGTGCTTCCACCTGTAGCTTCCTGTCGGGAACTGCTTCTTGAATCGGTTCCACGACCTTGGGCTCCTACAAGGCCATGAATATTGCCTGAGGACCTACTTCGATGCATAGCGACACTTGTTGGTCGCGAGCCACTCGGTGCACCCCAAACACTGGACATACGGGAGCCGCCGACAGATTGCCCATTTTGGGGCAAATCTACTGGCTCCAGCCCGAGCGCAACGCTACTGCGATGAGCCGAATGCCGCGAGGTTCCCCCGCTGCGAAGGGCGAGCCCAGGTGGACCACCCAGCGGAGATTCACTTCGAGGCAGAAGTGACGGGCTTGGGGCGATTCCCGGGTCCATGTCCGCAAACACAGATTGCGGTGGTTCCAAGGGTGCGAGTGTCTCGTTAGGAGGGACCGGAGGGCCTGTGAAGTCCCCCACCTCCCATCGTTTCGCTGCAAGCCAGCAATGGCTCCTATGATATATTCCTTCAATTCCAAATTCAACGGCGTCCTCTGACAACTCGACTAACCCACCACCTCCTGCCACCTCATACCACCTTTTACGGACTGCTGGCGCATCTTCCATCCACGGTGGTGACCCTTTAGGTGGCTGACAGAGGAAGTATTCGACACCCTCTGTAAACTTTAGTCCTGGTGCATCGACGACGAGCATAGGTAGAGACTGTATAACAACGTAAAGGAAGAGCCAGTAACCGAGACGATGATCAGCCATTTCGGCAGCTGTCTTCCCTTTGGCTTCTTTGAGCTCAAATTCTTTAAACTGCTCTATAAAGGGCATGCGTAGTGTAGCGGTGTCGAAGTCGTAGGCCTTATTTAGAATGAGAATGATCTGATACTCTTGCAACCCTTTCATCAGCTTGGCTTGTTCTTTATGGGTCAAATCGTGGAAATTCTCTTGGACGCTTGCCATGTCAGGTAACATGGGGAGATCGTAAGGAATTGGTGGGAGCACAGGTGGTGACGATTGGTCGAATTCACTCAATATTTTTCGCATCGCCGATCCTTGCGGATTCTGATGGTCATTGCCAATATCCTCCGCGCTTTGGTCGATCATTCGCGTGGTCAGGGACTCTCGGTCGACAAGGAGGTCATAGAGCGCACAGAAGTCTGAATATAAGATCTTGAGAACCTGACGGTTCAGACCACTCTCTGTAAATGGGTTTTTCTTACTGCGAGCCTTGGGTGGCCAGCTCCCGAAGCTCGACTTGTAATAGCTGAGAACAAATTGTTTCATGCGCCCAAAGGATTTGCGCCAGGTATGGAATTTGATGTCCCTATATTCAACAGACGATGTCGAGTTCGCCGTGCCAGAGAACAAAGCAGGGAAGTCGAAGCCTTCAAGTCGACTGTTGACACTATGCTGACGCCCCACAAGGTCAATGTGTGCGCGCTCAAGTCGTTCGCGGGTACTCGAGGAGAGCTGTTCCCACAGGGGAGAACGAAGATCGCGCATGGCAGGGTACTTGCCCACGGCATGAGCGAAGGCCTCGTTATAGAGTTCCATGAAGCGCATTTGCTCGCCCAAAATGAGAGATTCGAGCGTTTTTTCCCTACTTTGTCTGACGTCGGCTAGTGCCATCTGCTCCGTGAAGAAACTGAAACTCATCTCAACAGCGTCGCCAAAGGTAGAGCCATTGGCATTTGTATATTCGTATTCTCTGAGCAGGCTCGAGACGTTGAGTAGCGCTGCAAAAAGTGTGGGCTGGGCCTTTGTAGCTACTAATGGTTGACCTGTTAATAGAGCGAACATATTTCGGATAGATATCAGCCGCTCCATGTCAGCTTCGGATCTGTGCCCCGGTGTTGACATAGAAACGGGCAAATAGAGGCGTATTTCAGAGCTGGCTTGAGAGTCGGGGAAAGGGGGGGAAAGCGGAGGCGATTGTACCCGCCGCGTTGCGTCTGCTACAGAGAGACTGTCCCTGCCAGTAAATTCGCGAGATCGCCCTCCTGGGCTCGAGGACAACTCAGCCTCGATTAAATCGGCAAACACGAGGGAGTAATCTGTGACGAACGAAGTGACCTTGAAGGAGGGTGATCCATTGCTTCCTTTAGGATCTAGGTAGACGAGCACATCGCCACTTTCGTTCCAGAGCTCCGGAACTTTCTCACCACCTGCGAGGAAAGCTGTATTATAGTCGGAATTTTGGCCGATGATCCAAGCAGCCGCCGAGTTCTGTGGGCGAGTGTCGGTTGACTGGGACCTCGACCTTCCTCGCGGAAGCCAACTTCTCCTCGCCCTCCCACGTTGCTCGCCATCCCGAGTGGGACTTTGGCTGCCGTTACTTGAGCCCGGACGTGGTCCTCCCGCCAAGCTGGCGGCCGGTGTTACTCCACGACCCTCGGGGTTCGCTAACAAGGAAGCGGTTGTCGGTTGAGCAGATGAACTCCGGCCTCTGCCATCAGGAGGCGGTGAAGACTGCTGCGGCGTCAGGTTCGAGGCATGGCGCGCGTGAGATCGAGGACTAGTGTGGACAGAGCTGCTCCTCCGTTTTTGCTCCTTGTGCAAGCGTGGCGAAGGTTTTGTCTCAGTGAAGTTGAAGCCCGAGATCGGACCAGGGGGCGGCGTGGTGACCTGACGTGGAGGAGGCGGCGGCGGATATTCTGGTGGTACTGCTTCCTGTAATCGCGCGTGAGCTCGAGTCTCAGAAGCGTCTGTGTGGCCAGCTAGTTCCGGGATAATATCATATGGCTCGTCTGGAGTACTGTCGAATGAGAAACCGAAGTCAGACGGTGGCGGAAGCGGTGGGAGACCGTTGCCGCGGTTCGGGGGCCCGGAGCCATCGGGAAGCGGTTTTCTATGAGGCGGTTGGGGCCCTGGATGTGAGGGCGAGATTAGCAACGGAAGCAAGATAGTCGACCAGCGCTGCAGTCTAGATCTTGGCTTCGGCCTAGCACCGCCCATAGGTATGAGCATTTTCTGCTTCTGCTGTTTGCCCACTGGCTCCGTAGAAGACCGGACCGCCAGGTTCTGGGACGGGTTCAGGATTGCCAAGACCCCCATGACACGAAGTCATGAACGAAGTCATGAATAGCATAAACGAGCAAGGTGTTGATAGCCAGCACAACACGCACAACACTACTCCGGCGTGCTGGGCGAGGACGGAGGAGCTGGGCAAACGGAGAAAGGGATTGCCAGGAAATCGAAACTTACTGGAGGCTGACATGTCGAGACAGGAGGCAGGAGACAAGAGACAGTTAGGCAACTGTGTGACACAATGCCTCACTTCCGAGACGAAGGGAGAATCAACAGAATGGAGACTCGATAGTCTAGGGATCCCCGTCCAAGATCCGTCACCCCGTACAGTAGGCAAACCCGCCGTGGATTCAGCGACGACACACGGACTATGATAGTCGGCACGGCACCCCCAGTGTGCTCTAACCTGCGTCGGCCTGCTCAAGTTCCGTAATCTGTCTCTCTGGCCGCGCGGTCTCCGATCTCGCGGTCTCTGGACTCGCGATCGCAACCCGCAACTGAGTACACGTCGTGCAATGAGTTTGGCGAAACAAATGAGCCGTACAGGGAAATCTCGAGACAGACGCTTCGCTGAATGAATGAATAAAATACGGCACGCAAGATTGGCTGGGAGTCGCTGGAATGAAGCAATATACAATACACGGGAAAAATAAACGGGTAAGGGAAAAGGAGGGTGACGGACTCTCAGGGTCCAAGGTAAGGTTACGGGTACCTGAGCAGTGAGTGTCTGGGATCGGGTATCTACATGTAGGACCTACCAGTACATCCCGATTATGTATCTACGTGTGTTTTGTAGTGGAGTGGTCGCGCGAGGTACCCTACGAAGTACCTACTTCGTCCGGAGCACACAGGTATTTTAGATCTGTGAGTGAGCAAGGCAAATGAATCGCTCCACGTGTGAGGCCGAGTGACGTCGTCAGCCGCTCACAAGCTTATTTCTACCTAGTGTACCTACATCTGACTTGCCGCCAGATCTTTGCTGCTTGCAGGGGTTTGGCCTGAGGCTGTACATGCTAGCCTACCTGGAAGTAAAAATAACGACCAATTAGTGTGCCTACTTTTACCTAAGTACCCAGCTCAAGTTTGCCTCCATAAGGTAGGGACACGTACCTACCTCGTATACGGTGTGCCTACGAAGTAAGGTATGACTTCTATCGGTATTTAAACCTGCCCCTGGAGGATTACGTACTTATTTAGCCCAGCAACCTCACAGCAACTGAAGGTTTGGCGGGCATGAAGTGCTGCCTCCCTTACAACTTAGTAGTCTAAAAATGTAGTGTATCAGATAGCTAGACGGAAGTATCTAAACAATTATCTAATACCTAAAACAAGCAAGTGATAACCTACATAGGAATTGCAGCTCATTTTAACCGTGGTTAAGTACTTCGTACTTCGTACCTAATTTAAAGGAACGCCACCATACAGGCTCCTATGAAGGACCAGAGGGGTTATCCTACCGGTACCGAGTCCTTTAGTCTTACAATAAGCACTCTCTTTCTACAGTACAGATCCTGCCAATCTACCTCGCTACTTCGTACACCGTATCGAGGAGGTAAGTAGGTAAGCATCTTACGAAGAATACGAATACCTATGCCTCGGTATTAGTCCAGTTGTATACCAAGATATACTCATATAATACGGGCAGTTGAACATTAGGTACTTGAGGTACCAGTCTCGCCAGTAGTCCTCAGGAATGGGAATGTACCTCGGTACCTTATATGTAAGCTTAACTTTTGGTGGACAGTAGGAGATCTAAATCATACTGTCCCCATCTTCGCGGGCAGTTTGATAAGATAAGACTTTTTACCGTCGATAAGTGTACAAGTAACCTCGATATATGAAAGAGAGGGAGGGAGAGAGAGGTTACATGTCATCGCGACAGACCAACAACAAGTCGCCATCGCTAGAAGAGGGGTCCTCCTTCACCATGGTCTGGCCGTAGCTCTCGCCTCCCCAGCCGGACTATGTCGTTTTATGCCAAATTGATGAGAGCCATCATGACGACTGAAATCAAGACCGTCCCTATTCCCCGCAAGGGGGTCGACTATCGTGGCAAGATTGTGCTCGCGCCGATGGTGCGCTCCGGCGAGTTGCCATCGCGTCTGCTGGCCCTTCACTACGGCGCCGACCTCGTCTGGGGTGAGTTGTGCATCCTGCCGAGCCCTGCCTTGCTGCCTCGCCTTTCTCCGGCTCCCCACACGCCCTGCCCCGTGGCTCTGGCTAAGACTCTAGCGCAGGCCCCGAGACCGTTGATCGCTCCATGATCGGGACCACGAGACGATACAATCCCGAAACCGGGACGATCGATTGGACGAGGAAGCCGTCGCAAGGCTCCAAGATTCCGCCAGGCGCCGAGGTCAAAGACAGTATCATATACCGCGTCCACCCGGAGAAGGAGGCCGGCAGACTCATCTTCCAGATCGGCACCTCCAACCCCGACACCGCCGTCCAAGCCGCGAGGCTCGTCGCCCCCGACGTCGCCGGCATCGACGTGAACGCCGGATGCCCGAAGCCCTTCAGCACACACGACGGCATGGGCGCCGCTCTGCTCAGGACCCCCGATAAGCTTTGCGCCATCCTCGAAGCCCTCGTGGCCAACATCGTTCCCGAGTTCGAAATCGGCATCAGCGTCAAGATCAGGATCCTGGAGACGGCCGAGAAGACCGAGGCGCTGGTCAGGAGATTGGTTGCCACGGGCATCACCGGCTTGACGGTACACTGCCGCACCACGCCCATGCGGCCGAGGGAGCAAGCCATACGCGGACAGCTGCGCATGATCGCCGGCGTCTGCCGCGAGGCCGGCGTCGCGTGCGTGATGAACGGCGATGTGGGGAGTAGGGACGAGGCCTTGAAACTGATTGAAGAATATGGTGTCGATGGCGCCATGATTGCCACCCAGGCCGAGAAGAATCCGAGCTGCTTTCGACCCAAGGCAGATGGGGGACACCTGCCGTGGGCCGATGTCGTCAAGCAATACATGCTCTACGCCTTGGAGGTGGAAAACAGGTTCGGGAATACCAAGTTCATGCTCACGCAGATGATCCCGGGGAAAGCACCAGTCTTCCGTGAGATCAGCGCCTGTAAGAGCTACACCAGGACCTGCGAGATGCTCGGTCTCGACGACTTGGCGGAAAGAGCCCGAGAGGTCGATCTCAGTCTCGATATCGACCCGGACAACACGAGAAAAAAGAAAAACAATAAATTCAATACGACCGCGTTGGCCGCGAGTGGACAGACCGCAAAGTCACGCATCGTGGAGTCTGCGAATAAGAAGAACCTTTCAGACCGAGGCATTCAGATCCTGTCTGAGGCGCCAGCTGGCGAAGCAGCAACAGCCCTAGCCTAGACAATCCAAGGCTATGTACGTGACGTTATATGAGAAGGGACGCTAAAACTAAAAATAGATTCAGGGCATATCAAGGCGTTCAGTGACGGAAATATCCATACAGGCGGTTTTGAGTTTCAGAGGACGGTGATAGGTAGGTATCGGGCATACATATATGCGGGTTTGAATGTAACATAAACGGGGCCTCCTAATGCTAGAAGTCTTCTCGGTCACATTGCTTGTATGTACATATTGTCATTAAACGACCCAGCAACAACAGCATGCTCTCAGGTGATTACACGAACGCTATTTCAGCACCTCCTGAAAGTCCCGGTTCTAAATGAGGCTTTAAACCTTCTTACCCTGCCTTAGAAGGTCAGACACCTTCGGAGGAAGTACTAGCGCACTTCTGTCATTTCGTCGGTAGAAGTCTACAAGCGAGATGGCCGTCTTCTCTGGTAGATCTTCGTGTATAAAATGACCAGCCTCGGGGAAGACTTGCAGATTATATTTGCCTAGTGAGATAACCCACATCAGTCACGACTTCAGACAAGGAGGTATTTGGCTTATCAAAGGAGAGGGAGAGAAGAAAAGTAGCTCAGCTAGAAATATAGATATATACCTTGCATCTGGCCGATGGTCAGTTCCGTATCCAACCTGTCGGTGCCGGCGAGGAGGAGAAGCTTCCCGCCCCTCGCAGTAAGGAATTTGCGACTCAGGCCCACAAACCAGTTCTCCCAGTAGGGCTGCGTGGCCGCCAGGTCGGTCCTCCACTTCCAGGGCCGCGTGTCGCCGGGCTCTTCGTCGCGTAGGTGCAGCAGCGACGGCACGCTCGTGCGCGCCGAGATGGAGTTACGGATGGTCCTCGATCGGATGTGCCACTCGATGCCGGTCTCCAAACTCTGGAAGCCCGTCGGCCGCGTCGACAGGTACGTCTGCATGTGCTGCAGGGCGTCGATGGCTGACCCCTCGACCACGTCGAGCACGGCGTAGCCGAGAAGAGCGTTCCCAAGCTTTCCGGAGCGCGCGAGCTCCGTCACAACGGCACCGCCCATGGAGTGCCCGACGAGGACGATGGACGGGAGCTCGGCCCACTTCATGTCCCGCCGCGTGAGTTGGATGGCAGCGAACAGGTCGTTGGCGAGCGTCTCGAGACTCAAATCGACGGTCTGGCCTTCCGGGATCGTCGTCGAGCCGTGGCCCCTGGCGTCGAGGGACAATATGCCGGCTGTCGAGATACGCTTGCGGATCTGGTCCCCTACGACGGCGAAAGAGAGCCCCGAGGACCCGCCGCCGTGGTGCATTACGAAGAGCGGCCCCTTACCAACGGGGGAGGTGAGATAGGCGTGGATATTCGGACTCCCAACAGAGGCCGAGTCATGTAAAAATAGCTCTCTCTCAAAATAGGTAGTCCATGGAATAGGCTGGAGTGTCCGACCTCGTGGGACACTGCAAGAAAAAGGGAATTAGTATGACAGGTGCCGGCATGCGCGGTGTGGTTGTGATTGATTACCCTTGAGGCCTGGCAAAGAGATTTCGGCTGGGCGAAGGAACAATGGTTCCGGTGGAAGAGGCCGACGAGGCCGACGAAGCAGAAGAGGAATCATCGTCGAAATGGTCCGGCAGCTCGGAGATGGAGCCGGTTTCCTCCTCTTCTTGTTCTTCTTCTTCGAGGCTTTCAACGGGCGTGGCACCAAGACGATTCTTGGCCCAGGCCTTTTGAAGGTCACTCATATTGAGTCGAGGAGCGTACAAGTCCCGATCATTACCATGGCACTGTGCGCCTCATATGCTTAGGTAGGTATAGGGCCCACCAAGTACTTCGTAAACAGGTCTATGTCTCCAACTGTCTCATAGCTTGGCTAGAAATTGACTCTGGTTCGCTTTGATTACATATGAGTTAAGCAGCCAACACTTGCATGCAAAACTGTCCTTGTAACTCCCCTCGTGCATATAAGTTACCGTAGCCGCTTCTTAGGGTTATTAGGTTTACCATCAAAGAGGTAACCTAAATGATATGCGGTAAGGCCAATAAATTCGGGAGGTAAGGTGGACGCAGACGGGCTGGCACAAGCAAATCGCCTGAGCTTGAGGTTTCATTTGGTGGGGGTTTTGTTTGAAGCACCCTGAGTGACATCACTGGGAACCGATAAGGACATGTCGACCAGGGTCTTGGGGTGCACAAACCCCTGGTACGTGCAGCATAATGTACAAAGTACCAACAGCTAGTCCTATTTGGGCTACTCCATCCCAGTTAGTATTAAAGTGATAAGGCCCATATGCATGTACTTACCTAAAGGAGATTTAAGTAGCCACGATGTGATCTGGGATATGTAAATCACACACCTGCCCACATGGACAAAATCATATAAATAAACACCCAAAAAACTGGCCACATAGTCCAGCTGCTGTATTTAATATATCCATTCCTTGCCTGGCTTGATGGGGGAAGCGAGCGGGTGAACTTGAATTGTAATTGTGGCAAACTTGCCTCACAAAGTGTTTACCTTCCGCTACACAAAATACTTATTTCAATGACCAAGCCCGCAATGTTATAAGCATGATTGTTATATACATTTAGGTGCCATGTAATTAACGGCCGAAACTGGGCTAAGCAATCAAATAGCTGGAGGGATGGCATTTTCCCTGGCCGGTAAACCGCAGTTATTTGATCCCAAGTAACAACGTATCGGTCCATACATCGCCTCTCCAATGACTTAAGACGTCGAGAACTGCGAGCTTAACAGAATATAGATATTGGCAAAACAAGACATATCGGGTAGAACATCATAGATGAACGTAGTCCACCCCAAAAGGCTATCATCGACTATATGTCGACAGCTATGGCATGCATTTATTGCGTTAACATATAATACAATTCTTTTGCTATTAACCTCTAGATAATTTTCTACGTCACCGTATCCGTGAGAGGTGTCACAAACTGTGGCGTGGCAATGAATCATACCTAGATAGAGGTCTTTAGGCAATATCATAAGAAACTGGTGAGTAATGGGTTTAGCCATAACTCAATCGGACTCGAAAATGCCACTTAAAGCATCGTCAAAGGTAAATCCAAAACAGTCAGTAACTTAGAGCTGCCGGAATCAGGGCCCAGTGTACAATCCATACACGCAAATTCATAAGCCAGTGATATCTACATCCATAATATATCGCTATCAGGCCCTGGTCTGCAGAGGTCGTTGAACATATAGATAATTTGCTAATTAATGGTATTGTTAATTAGGTATAAGCCAACCCTTTAATAACATGTTCCATAATGCCTACCTATGTAGGCAGTACTCATTTGGAGAGTTTATTGGCTTGGGCGGTTTCCTAACGTAGGCTACCTGGACTTTTTCATCTCATGTGTAACCCAATACCCTCGAGTTAAGCTTAACATTGAAAGTTCACGCTACCGTTGGGGAAAGAACGCGGAGTGTTGATCACAAGCCGACCGGTAGATATGATACCTATGATAATAATCGGAGCTTAGGTAACTTGATAGCCCGCTTCTGCCCGCTATATGCGTCTTGTAAACAGTAGTCAATAGACATCCCGGCAGCAAGGCATCTGATACCAGCATATCCAATAGCGTTCTACATATTATCAACTTCGTGATAGCAATGCAGCAGACGACAATGGGACCTTGCTACTAGTGGTATTATTAGTCAAGCATATTGTGCAGGTAGGTCATGAGCAAGTAAATACCTTTGACAACTAAGTAATCGGTAACAATTCTGAAATCGTTCGATCACTACAAACATCGACGAGTATGGAGGCGGCCGGACACGGCAGCTGTGAGTAAGCGACTACCATCTCCGAGCCCGGCCGGATATATAAACGATGCCGGCGGCCCCAGCACGATGTATCCGTAGAGCGCGCCGATCCTACCATCTTGCGGGGTGAATCGTGCTCAGTGGTCACGGCTCCGGTTCTCCAAATCGTAGTCCCGGCAGCTTGTTTCATATTACCTCAGCGCGGCCCGAATCTACCAGCGATTTTGCATCGGACCACCTGAGAATCATAATGTCGCCGTTCTTGCCGTCCAAGGCACCGTCTTTATCAGTACCGTGGCCCCTGACGAGGCTGTCCCTGAGGAGGCGGATGAATACGGCAGTGTCAAGGTCGGGGGCGTCGATCATGCTGATATTCCCGGCGGTGTCGTTCAGGTTCTGTAGCGTGGCTGGGAAGGCGGACAGGAAGGAGGACAGGTAGTGGTTGTGCAGCAGCGCCTGGTGACGCGTGGCATAGGCCTGCTCCGTCTCCGACAGCCGCGCTCTGAGGTCCGGACTGGACAGGTAATGCAAAGTATGCTTGTCGATCTAAGTGTAGGATCGGTCAGCCAGCGGGTCGACGTCGACGTCGCAGGGGCGCGGCAGCAGACTTCTGCCTCGAGAATACCTTGGCGATCCTGGCGCGCAGGTAGCTTCGCACGAGGTATTTGAACCGCTCGAGCTCGGTCTGTATAACGATGAGGGCGAAATTCGTCTTCGGGTCCATGTCGCCCGTCATCTCCTCGACCCTCTCGATCTGCTGCTTGATGCGGTCATTGACGCGCTCGAAGAGGCCGTCGGCGGGCCAGCTGTGACGGGGGAGAAGAAACAATCATGTCAGCATCCGCGGAAGCGGCGCGGTTGTTGGACGGCAGCAGATGAGAGGAATGAACATACTGGAGCAGCTCGGGAGAAGAGCGCTCGGCGACCCAGGCGCGCGTCAGAGCTTGAAGATCGCGAGTCTCGGCCGGAATGAGTTGAGAGGGCGGATCAACCTCGCGCAGGATATCGTCGATGTCCATGGCGAAGCTTCGTCTGCTGGGAGCCCGAGAATCGCTATCGCTCTAGGTCTCTTCCACCGTATCGGGCCTGTGTCCGATAACGAGCGGTGCGTGTTGCAATTGCGGATGGACCTCGTTGACCAATGGAACTTTTTTGAAGCGGTGCTTGTGACCTACACATATGCGTCCAACTAAACCAGCTATTACCGCAGCTAGTTACCTTAACACCCCACTCGGCCCATGCATGCCTGTTACTTAGGAACTTGCACTAGCCGGGCTTGACCTAGCCCGTGTGTACCCGCGTGGGCCGGGAGGTTATTGTGGCGATGTGGAGCCGCGACCGAGTGTGCCAAGACGAATTAACGTGGGGCTATGAGAGATCACAGCGGAATAACTTCCGTCGTCTTTAGTTGTGCCTATGTCTTTCATCAGTTCACCACATGATTTTCAGGCTGATGGGGAGGCTCAGCTCTCACGAAGTATGTCTGTACTTGTAGGGTAGGTATCTCTTACCGACATACGTCTTCTTGGATTTGCCTGTACACGTACACCTGACACCTGGTACTTGGATTTAACCTCCTGCCTCCATGGAACCTACCTGCATATGTATACCTACATGTATGTATGTAAATATATGTATGTAGGACTACCGGCTGCCTTTGGCCGTAGATATGGCCTGCATTACAGTATGTAGGTGATACCTTTATACCGGCTGGCGCTTAATCTCTTTGATCAACCTAAGGTACCATCTCCCTACATCTATCTACATAGGACCAAGGACGGGACCAAAGTAACTGGGCTTCCTATCTATCACCTGGTGGCCAGACCAGACCTGGTCTCGCGCGTTTTGTTAATTCCGCGTCTCCGAACTCCTCTCCCGTCGCCGTCCAACCGGCGTACAAGGTTCCCCAGACCTGTGCGGTCCCAATGCGGAATACGCCAGCCCAGAGTGATTCCCTCTCTCCCTTGTGGACGCGTGGTTGGTGGTCTCGGGTGGTTCCAGCCCCCGACACCCTTGTAGAAGATGACGCCGCAGAGGAGATGCAGAACAAACAGACTACCCAACGCGGACTAGGATGGGTAGCTTCTTGCCGCGGCTACCTATCTTCTCTCCCCCATGCTCTGGTGACCGCGGCCGATGATGGGTCCGTCCCCGTATAATCACTCCCTCGTATAGACCAGACTCTGAAGTTCATATGACTGACTTGCCCCACGATTGCCCGCTCGCTCGATGCTACTCGATGCAGAGAATTCACTTGCCATTGTCCTATCAGACTCGGCTTACCGAGATATAAAGACGCCTGTATATATAGAAAGACAGTCGCGGGGAAGAGAGGGGGCCACGTACTCATAGACCATCCATCCTCTTCACTTACCATCTGATCCACCTGTATTGACCGACTCCTTCATATCGGACCATATCCTTCGGCTCAAATTTTCCAGTTGCGAAAACATCGACGTAGTCTGCCTGGTTCATCTATAGATAGCCGCCCCATCTCTTCTTTCCATCTCTGTCTCTGTCCCTGTCCCTATCCCTATTCCTATCCATATCCCTATCACCACCCCTGTCTCGATCTCGTGACCATGGGGGACAAAGGCGAAGGTTCACCGCCTCCCTTCATCAGCTACCAGACCGACATATACGTCCGGGGATCCAATGGCAGCCTACCGCTGTTGACCACGGACCCGAACAAGCTAAGGGCACGGGCCAAGCAGGCCATGCGTGAGGATGCCTACAATTACATTGCCGGGGGCGCCGGCGAGGGCGCCACCATGAACGCGAACCGGCTCGCCTTTCGGCAGTGGAAGATCGTGCCCCGGATGATGCGGCCGAATGCACCCAGGGACCTCAAGGTCACCCTGTTTGGGGAGCAGTACGGTACGTGACCTTATTCCCGGCATCGTGCCACTCAGCGAACTGACGCGAGCAAAAAAGACTCGCCCGTGATCGTGGCCCCAGTCGGGGCGCAAGAGGTGTACCACAGAGACAGGGAGCTCGGCACGGCCGCGGCGTCCGCCGAGCTCAACGTGCCGTTCGTCATGAGCACGCTAGCCACGAGTTCCATGCCGGACGTGGTGGCGGCGAGCGGCGCCGGGCCGCGATGGTTCCAGCTATACTGGCCCATGGACGACGAGATCACCGCCTCGATCCTGAAGACCGTCAAGGCCGCCGGCTTCAGGGTCCTGGTCATCACCGTGGACACGGCGTGCATGTCCTGGCGGCCCTCGGACCTGGACAACGCGTTCGTCCCCTTCATCGCGGGGCGGGGCAACGACGTGGGCTTCGACGACCCCGTGTTCCGGCGGAAATTCGCCGAGCAGAACGGCGGCGCCACGCCCGAGGAGAGCCCCCTCCTCGCGGCCAAGTACTGGCTGGGAGAGGCCTTCTCCGGCGACAGCCACCCCTGGGAACACCTAGAGCTGATCAAGAAGCACTGGGACGGGCCGATTGTGCTCAAAGGGATCCAGCATCCCGAAGATGCCCTTCGTGAGTGGCTGCCATGGGTTTTTTTTTCTCTCTCTTTTTTTGGAGGGGGGCGATTTTGAAACAACGAAAATCCTGTACTCGAAAGGACAACAACTGACCCCCGAGTGTTGTAGTGGCGTTGAAGCACGGCGTCTCCGGAATCGTCGTCAGCAATCACGGCGGCAGACAGGTCGACGGCGCCGTGGGATCTCTGGACATGCTCCCGGAGATAGTCCAGGCAGTCGGCGACAAGATGACGGTCCTCTTCGACTCCGGCATCCGAACCGGCGCCGACATCGTCAAGGCCCTTGCCCTTGGAGCCAAGGCCGTGTTGGTCGGCCGGCCGGTGATGTACGGGCTGGGTATCGCCGGGAAGGCGGGCGTGAAGCACGTTCTTTCGTCTCTCCTGGCTGATTTAGACGGCACCATGGGCTTGGCTGGGATAAGGAGCGTCGCGGATCTTGATCGGACGAACTTGAAGAGGATATCTTACGGCGGCGATGTCATATCAAATCTCTAATACTGTGTTTCCTCGGTCTCGTGGGACGGACGAGTGGGCTTTTGATGGTGCAAGCAATACGACGAAGAAAATATGTATGTTTTAAAACGGCAATGCGGTAATAATTATAGTATTGTGACATGACGGTGCTTTTGTGTAGGTGGTTGTTGATCCAGTGGGTCGACTCGAGCGTTTACTCCGTTCCGTACTCGACTATTCTTTTCCCCTCAAAGCAAGTATGAGATATATTATGAAATCCTCCCTGAAGCGACCCTAACATTCCAGCTGAAACATGAAAAGCTTCCGGTAACGCCAAGCCTTAAGATATGAATTGTCGTAACGTATATTTGCCCGCGGCCGATCCGTAGCGGTCGTGAGCTTTCGATATGGTAGTATCATCCAATAAACTCCGTACTCACCAAGGTTTCCCATGGCCTCTTGGTTTCCCAGACCCGTTGCATTAATCGACGAGCATTATGTACCTGTAAGAGGATCGTTAGGAGGAGGAAAGAAACCAAAAGAGATTGTAATCCCCGTAGAGGGACATGGGACTGTAGAGGACCTACCTGTGTCATCCCAAGCTTTTCCGCTGACATAAAACGATTCAAAATGACATTTTTGTGATGCTCGCTCTGAGTATCGCAGCCAGCCGTGAACATGGGAAATAGCAGGCAAGACTCAGCCGTGCCTCCAGGGCGAATGCGGCCGAGATTAGCAATGATATTTTCTACAGCCCGCTGGACATCCTCGTCTCCGGAGGGTCTTCCCAAGATTCGCCGGTACAGATGGACCAGTGCAGCCCAGTGGAATGCCGAGTTGGTAGCCGCCATCTCCTTCTTATCCCACTTCTGAACATCACCTGCCTTATGTATATGCTGACAAGCTACTGGGTCCTGTTCCATGCTTTCCTCCACCGCCATTTTGAGTTTAGTGGCTCGCTCGGCTACCTCCCTGCTCGGCACCCAGTTCTCGCGCACAGTCGAGTCCTCGCCGATACGCTCGGCGTCACATTTCCGCGCAAGGTCCGCAATCTTGGCGAGTAGATAACAACATCGGGTTGTGAATCCCATGATGCAATCGATCTCATCGTATCCATCGACCATGTCGTCTATTTGGTAATCAAATATCCACGCCGACGAGGCATCTTTTGGTCCGCCGGTCAGGCCCCCAATCACATCCAGATACGCTGCCCAGCTGAAGAGAAAGGAGCATACCGGGTCCTGGCGAAAGTTCGACTGGAATCCGCGCAAGCCCCCTGGCCGGACCATGATGACTTCTCGTGCCAGTCCAAGGTGCCTTTGCCAAGGAATGTCGTAGCCAAAAATCTTGGGGGAGATGATCTCCAGCGATGTGAGCATGATGGCTGTGGCAAGATTCGCATTCGAAAAATTACGGCCAGGGTCATCAAGAGCCTCACGAAGGGCCGGGAATATGTCATCGACCCAGAACGCGATCCTCAGAGTTGGCTCAGGATGGCTCAAGACGCGCGCCCTGTGAGAGGCTACCAGGATTATTTAAGTAGGGTGAACGTATATAGAGAGAACGATTATAGACTCACCGGAATAAGCAAGTAGCAAAGCGAGCAAACTGTCATTCTTTATAGCCATCTGAGGGAGAATTGTACGGAACGGGTTGGCGTGAGGGTCATCATATGGTACAAGAGCTATAGACGTCAGAGATGAACTAGTAAAATATGGGCTAAAAACTAAATCGCTACCTCGAGCTGTATTGTTTATGAAGTGGTGCTGGGGATGGTTAGAATCTGTGTTTGTTGATAAGCGACTGAAAGGGACATACGAAGTACTGGCAAAGCTCGTCAGTAAACCAACCGAAGTCTGTAAAAGAAAATCTGATGTTACTAACAAGAATGTTCATGGGATTTTCTGTAAGCCTATCGGGAAGCGGGTGTAGATTCTGGGGAATGAAAATCGACACAGGCTTCGAGTAATATCCGCCATCCGCTTCCTCAGCGTTATTGGTATCGACACGAAATCCAAATTCGGTTTGAGAGTAGTCGACGACTTCTTCGAAAGGCGTATCGAGGTACTCTCTTTGGAGTAAAGGTGAAGCGCCACCGATCGCGTTCATGTCATCGTTTTTCCCTAAATCATAGTCTTGGAATCCTCGGTCAATACCATAGAACGTAGGCTCGTTTGAAACTGGTCGTGTGTCTAGGGGTGGAAGCATGCCCCTAGTATGACCGGTGCTGTCATTATATAACGCTCGGAGGTTAGCGGGCCCAGACAACAAAGAATTCACCGACAATCTTTTAGTCGAGTACGGTGCAACCTCTTGCTGTTCGGCACGGCAGACTTGTGGTTGACCATCATCACTGAAAGTTGAGGAGGTGGCGGGAGTAAGTGGGGAAGTGCCCGAACTCCCGGACAACCTCAGTGTCGCTGAATTTGACTCTAGGATTGAACTGTGAGAAGAGTAGGGCCGCTTCTCGGGATACTCGGCCGATTGAGCATCGCTCAGTTTTATCCGCTTACTTGCATGCTGGTCCGATTCACGTAAGAAAGACGGTGCGGCGTCGACGGAGCCGACGGAGCCGACGCCTGTCCGTGGACGGGTCTCGAATTTCAGTTGGTCGTAAGCGCCCGTGAGAGGTTCGACTCTGCGAGCCCCCGGCGTGTCCGCGGACAGGTATTGGTGGACGAGCTTGAACCCTTTGGTTGGGGTTGTAGGAGAAAGCGCATCGCGGGCAAAGCCGACGAGACTGGAATCAGCTTGTTTACCCCTTCGTCCATCCCAGTTCAAGCGTATGCTGTAGTCACAAGCCTCTCCCGTCCGCTGACAACTGTTGCGTGATGTATTAGCTCGAGGACGAGACGGAGGATACACAGGCTTATCGCATCCCTTAGGCATTGGGGGCGGACAGGGCCTGCAGGAAGCTAGCCGAGAGGGTAGCATGGGGGTGGTTTACTTCACGCAAACTGGGTGTTCTTCTCCGCACTTGATCTTGCGGTTCTTACACGGCCTCCTCAAAAAGTCAGCTCCATCATCGCTCGTCGACTCATCGAGAGCGCACGGCAAGTGAGGCGGGACGTCTTGCTGACTCACCAACATCCATTTCGACTCCGTCGTTTGGGTTCCGGTGCGCCAGGTCTTTTCGGCCGTGGCATGATATGCTGGTGTGATGAACAACCTTTCCCGTGTCCCGTTTCCCCGTGTCCCCTTCGTCTCCCTGAATCACCGTCCAGAGCGAGAGCGGCGCGTTGACTAAGGAGAGAATATTGCTTGATGAGCGCAAAATTCCTCCCAATACAGTCGAGGGTCTAGCATGATCGAAAAGCGAAGTAAAAGCTCGGTGACCTGCGTAGGTAAGCGGCCGTGGTCTGCAACAAACAATACACTTGGTATCGAAGTCGTGACGACGGCAGGGCAGATGTTGATGGACAAGTACTGCCGGTGGTGCTGGAGCCTAGCAGGGCGAGGAGGAAGATGGGGAAGACATGCGGATGGGAGGATGATAAGAAGGCCGACTCGAGTGAGGGTTAGCCAGCAACCAACGAAGGCCGTCCGTCCATGCAGCTATCTAACACGTAAGTTTTGCTTTGCGGGTGGTACCGGCAAGTGGGCGTGGGCAAGGGCATGGATAGGGAGGCATGGGCATGGGCGTAGCGCAGCTGTACACTACCTAATTAGAGGTAGTAAGGCGTGGGCGCGTGTGGTGGGTGGTTGGCGCGTTGAAGGAGAACCTGGATTGGTGCCAAATGAGCTGCATAAAGTGAGGAGTCGTTCGTCTTGAGCTTGTCAGGTTGCTGCGACTTCGTACTTCGTGCTAGCCAGAGGTTCCACGTCCAGGCTCCTTCTAGTGTACGCTACATGTAGGCGGTTGTGCGGGTACATGTGGTGTAGTGAGGTAGTGTAGTACCCGAGCAGTGCCCGTAAATCCATGAGTACAAACCCGAAAACCGAAACCGCCAACCGCTAACCGCCAACCGTCGTGCAGACGATGGGTTAGGTGTAAACCCGGTGCTCGGCCGGCAGATGCATGTCACAATGGAGTGCTCTTGCTCGTACTCTTCATGGCGTTTTATGGTGATCAGTACTTTGGTAGATATGTCGCAAAGGTGCGATGCATCCATCAGGAACTCTACATGTACCTACCTAGGTACAGACACCCATTCGAAGATAAGATCCCAGCCAGACAAATCCGACGCCAAGCACACCCCGGAAAGAAAAAACAGTCTAGCAGCCCTCCCCCACGAAGATATGGCGCTATCGTTGCGGCGTGCCCCAGTTTCCACTTTAAAAAGAAAAAACATGTCAGTTGATTCGTCAACATGCCCCAGCTTGGTGGTTAACGAGGACGCCTCCCCAGACTTGAAGAGTCAACGGTTGGTATTTATAAACCTCAAACCTTAGTGTAAGGCGGTGTAAGTCGATGAACGGAATATGTTCAATGTCGGCCGGGGTCCGGCCGGGGTCTGCATCCCCGCACAAACGCATTTAGGACACATCGATGTTGAGGATCTTGATGTCGTCTTCGGGCTTTTCTTTGTAGGTCCTTGTGTTCTCAATCTTATGGATGACATCCAATCCCTGAACTGCCCGGCCAAAGATGGTATGCTTGTTGTCCAGCCACGGCGTCTTCTCTGTCGTGATGAAAAACTGGCTGCCGTTGGTGTTGGGTCCAGCATTCGCCATACTGACCGTATACGGCTTATCATGCTTGAGTGTGCTAAATTCATCCTCGAATTCCCTTCCCCAGATACTCTCTCCTCCAGTCCCGTCGCCCAAAGGGTCGCCACCTTGTATCATGAACTTCCGAATGACTCTGTGGAAAATAGTGCCGTTGTAGTAGCCACGTTTCGAGTGCGTGACAAAGTTCTCCACGGCTTTGGGGGCGGCATCTGGGAAGAGCCGAATGTGGATATCGCCGTAGCTCGTGTGGATGACAGCCGACGTGCCTGTCTCTGCTTTCTTTGCCTGGGCTGCCTTCTTGGGATTCAGGAACGTCGGTTTCTCGTTCTGCACGTCCCTTTCCGAGCGAGATATCTCTTCCTCATTCGTAAACATGTAGAACCGTGCCTTCCCCACAGACGTTACGACAAGAATGGGGTCTCTTGCTTCGGACTCCTGTAAAAGTGGATTGTTCGAAGCTGCCATGGCCACGGTGGTCACATTCTTCTTCTGGGGCTGGCCCTGATAGATAGCCAGGTTGATAGGTCGAAGGTGCTCATCCTTGCCATACACTTTGACTACCTGATTCGTGAAGGTATTCAAGACTTTCACCCCGACGATAGAGCCATATAGGATGAAATGACCTGATTCGTCAAATATGACGTTGGTGTAATTTCGAAGGGAACCCGACTCCGTCTCTCGTTCGGCAGCAAGTCGTCGGCCAAATTCGACATCATCTAATTTCTGTGTCGCAGTCCCACCCTGTTGCATTTCTTCAACAGCCTGTAGAGACTCATCATAGGTACGGTATAACTTCGCTGTTGCAAAGTCGAAGATACGAATCTTGCGATCGGGGAGTGAAAATGATACAAACTGATGGCCGGACGGCGAGATCGTCAGTGATACGGGCACGGCTTTCGCCTTTTTGAAATCAAAGAGGTTGGTGGAACTTTTGTACTGGAAGACACCATTGGGCTTCTCATAGTTCGAACTCGGCGACCAATACTCGAGCATACCATCCGTATCTGCCGACACTACGCAGTCATGGGAATCGTTGAATGCCATGAGGGAGACAACCTTCCGATGAAGCCCTTTGACGGTATGTAGAGGGGTCTGGGCCTCTCCTCTACCATCGTAAATATAGATTAAGGGCTTCGCGTCGTCCGAGACGGCCAGCAGAGGCAGTGATGCGCCGCGCCTGTGGACCCAACAGATGCACCTCGGCGTAAAGTCCAAGGGTAACATAGCAAGAAGATCGAAGGTAATCACGTCGAAAATCTTGATTGTATTGTCGACGCCGGCTGTCGCAAAGCTTCTTCCATCTTGGCTCGCAGACACAGACCGTATCTCGCCCTGGTGGGCTTTGAACTCCTTCACAAACTCGATGCCCTGAGCGACCTTTTTCCAGAACTTGACGACGCCGTCAACGGAACTTGTGATGAGGAATTCGGTGCGGGTCACTGTAACAAAGGCGAGCTGCTCTTTGTGCATGAGAGATTTGGAGTACCGCGAGGACTTGGGCAGGGCATCGACGAAGAGCTTCTCGTATGGTAGTACGCGTCGTTTCTTCTTGGGGGCGGTGGCGGAGGGCAGCTGGGGGCCCATGTCGTCGTCCGAAGAGCTACTATCTGCGAAAAAAGTGAGATTGACATCGCATTGAAACGAATGGGCGACTTACGTACCGTCGCCGCCATTGTGTTCCGCGAAGTCATCGTGACTCCGTTTGCTGCTCGTCTCGGCCATGTTTACGGTCCTCTTTCATTAATAGCCGAGCAGTGTTGTAAATATGCAGGTAGAAATCAGGGCTTCATATAATCAAGGTGTCCTCAAGTCTGGTAGACCCTATCTCTGAACTGATATGCATGCTGCGTATGTCTGAGTATGTATAGTGTAAAGGTAGATGGTTGCGTTTCGCGATCGTCCCACTACGGCGGCCCGTAGATTCAGTCACGTTGCTAAAATTTGGCAAGGCGTAAATCACGGAGCTGAAGATGCCGACGGCTCCACCTTGAAGAATTGACGTCATCGAACTGTACCCTAGGTACCTGGTTTTTAATAAATATTCAGGGACCAACCACGTTCACTCGGGAACTAACTTAGGAACCTACCCTATCAATTTCAACCTCCAATTCACACTCGTTACACCACTCATTGTTATGTATTATCAAGTCGTCTGAGTTATAATTATAACAATAAAAACTGCCAAGGGACTACACTTCGCTCATATCCATCTCACCGAGGACTGAGCAGCAAGATGGCTGGGCATCCACTCCAACGGCTTGCCTCGCCGTCAAGGCAGGTATCGATGTTGCTGCACACCGCCGGCATCGCCTCATTCCTGGCATCGTTCCGATTTCTCCAGAACTGGGAGACGCCAATATCAGCTTCGTTTGGAGGGCACTATCAATTTCTGACCATCATCGGCCTCTCCCTGGCGTTCTGTACTTTTACCGTTGGCCTCGCCGCTGATATTACACTGTCGCCGAGCCTCTTCCAAGCTAAGAATTCACTCGCGGTGTGCTCGGCGCCGTTAGAGGTGCTAATCACGGTCCTTTTCTGGGGACTCTGTGCAATTGACAAAAACCTCGTGTTTCCGCCCGATTCCGAGCTCGATCTACTGCCCAACTTCGGCTTCCACGCCGCGCCCGGCCTTTTTCTTACCCTGGACCTACTCTTGCTGAGCCCGCCGTGGACTATAGACGCCTACGCGGCCGTAGCCTTGAGCCAGACGATTGCCTTTCTGTATTGGTTCTGGATCGAGTACTGTTACAGGCAAAATGGCTGGTAAGCATCAATACACATATTCACATAGCTGTTTTGTTGCGTTGCTCATCTGGCATGATTTCCTAGGTACCCTTACCCGATTTTCGAGTTGCTTAGTACTTGGCAACGTGCAATGTTGTTTGCTTTCTCAGCTTTTCTGATGACCGGCAGCACCATGTCACTCAAGTGGCTATATGGAAAGGTCAATGGTATAGAGCGGTTTCAAGAGGAGGCCATTGGCAATTTTGCTAGTATCCGGAAAAGAGGATAAGAGCTGCAAGCTTTCAGGGAGAGGTTGAATGAACAGATGAGGATGCATTGTATAATTAGACCTTCTTGGTGTTCAGCCTGGCCTAACCACCACCGTCTGGACCGGCCTCCGAGACCGACGTAGAGGTAGGTAACGGCCCGGTTCCAAAGCCGGCACTTATAGAGGTGGTAGTCACAGTGTATAGCATCGGCTCATAGTGTAGCTGAACTCTCAACATACCTGGCATGGCAAATAGGTACCTGAGGAGTATGACTTACTACGATTATCTAAACCCAAATAAGCTTCAAGGATTCGAGATTTGCTACTTATGCTTCAAGAGTATTAGTGGTGATTAGATGGTTTTAGGTGCTCCTGGCACCATGTGCTCTGTCAGTGACCCCGCCATCGGAGCTCCCCTAGAGTCATCAAAAATGAACAAATGCCCGGCTCCTTAGTGGTCCTCGATGTGACACACCCCACTATCTGCCAGTTTTGTAAGTACCTATCCATGCCACTGCAGCGACAACTTGACATAATTTCCCAATCACATATTTTTCTCAACTCCTCTCGTCTTGCTGATCAAAATATTCGGCACTGGGAGATTCTTATGACCTTTTATGGGCCCAGATTCTCTTCCTCAAGTTCTCTCGCAAAGCGCCCGTCCCAGAACCACGCATTACCGAAACCTGACCATCTACACTAGCTGCGTCTAATCATGTCGGTAGGTGTGACCAATGGGGGCGGTCCAGGTCCTACGGGGCGTGTAAGTTGTAACTCGAGACTGATTCCTCGTCGTGTAGGGCTTCTACATCGAAAACAAGCACGTGGGTAACAAGACTGAGAGTGAAGATTGGCGAAGTCAGTGTTCCGTGCTGAGGGACCACCATGACCAGCCAGAAGACTAAGTGAGATGCAGTACGCGGGTATAATCCTTTAACACCACCCGACCTCCTCCAGCATGAGATCCCTCAGACTCCCAACTCGAAGCGCACCGTGTTGGAGAGCCGTGAGGAAGCTGTCGCCGTGGTGAATGACACCGATGAGAAGGGCAGGCTCCTGGTCATCGTTGGTCCCTGCTCCATCCACGATCCCAAAGCCGCCCTGGAGTACTGCGACCTGCTGTTAAAGGAGAAGGAGAAGCACAAGGATGAGCTGCTCATAGTCATGCGCGCTTATCTCGAGAAACCGAGAACAACGGTGGGCTGGAAGGGCCTGATCAACGATCCAGAAATCGACAACAGCTTCCAGATCAACAAGGGCCTTCGCATGTCGAGGCAGCTCTTCGTTGATCTCACTGATAAGGGGATGCCCATTGCTAGCGAAATGCTCGATACCATCTCGCCGCAGTTCCTAGCTGACGTCTTATCCGCCGGCGCCGTCGGTGCCAGGACGACAGAGAGTCAATTGCATCGTGAGTTGGCCAGTGGTCTATCGTTCCCGGTGGGCTTCAAGAATGGCACCGATGGTACCCTCGGCGTCGCAATTGATGCCATTGGTGCCGTGAGGCACCCCCACCACTTCCTCTCCGTGACAAAGCCTGGTGTTGTGGCTATCGTCGGCACGGTAGGAAACGAGGATTGCTATGTCATTCTTCGAGGCGGCAAGCGTGGGACCAACTACGATTCCAAAAGCATCGCCGAGGCCAAGGAGGCTCTTCAGAAGGCCGGACTTAAACAGCGCCTCATGGTCGACTGCAGCCACGGTAACTCAGAGAAGAATCACAAGAACCAGCCCAAGGTTGCTGCAAGTATCGCGGAACAGCTATCGAAGGGCGAGACTGGAATCATGGGTGTCATGATTGAGAGTCACATCAACGAAGGTAAAATGGTCAGTGCATAACTCTCGGGAGCTTTGCTGACAGCCAGTCATTAGGGAACCAAAAAGTACCGAAGGAAGGAAAGGCAGGTTTAGCCTACGGTGTGAGCATTACCGATGCCTGCATTGGTTGGGAAGATACGGTCTCAGTGCTCGATGTGCTTGCCAATGCCGTCAAGGAGAGACGGAAAGTGAACAGTGCGAATGGCCAACAGTGAGTATAACTGGCAAGAGGGTCATACAACACTTTCATTTAGCGCCAAACAACGAAAACAACCGGGGGTGAGAAGGGGGGTCGTTTATCAATGAATTCAAAAATCAACGAAAAAAAGGGCCAGAGGGCAAGATATCAGTGCCCGCGTATTAGAGCGCGACAACGACTATGTTCTTCCAAAAGGGGCTCTAGCATAGAGATGTCTAGCAGGTAGTAGGGACGAACTGGTCCGAATATCGTGGTAGATTTGAGACGACGGAACATAGTCGACGACCGATTCATATTAGCATATATTAATCAGATCATAATGTGTTTATGCGGAAGTAAGTATCAACACCCCGTAGCAAGTTGCCAAACATAAACTCGCGGTTAGGATCCGGCAGTCGGAAGAGGTCATAAATACGAATCCCTTTATAGCCTTCTCGTGAGGTAGAGGCGAGAAAGCTGGCTCAATCGTATGATACAAGACTATCTGGCTATAAAACCAGCTTTGTTCACGGATCTTGCAATAAAAGCTAAGGTTAGGTACATATGTGTCGAGAGATATAATAAAGACCCGTGACAAGCCACTTTACGAGATTGATCATATCGTATCTATATCCATAACAGGGAACTAACCACATTACTGCCTCTTACTTTACTTTACTCAAGGCTGATTCAAAAGCTCCTTCACCAGATACTTAGATAGACTCCGGAGCAATAGCATCCGGCTCACACAAGATCCTCAAGTTTCCGGTGTCATCGTATCCGACCCTCCCGTCCTGGATGGCCCGGCGCAGATCGTCGGGCAAGACGACCTTGTTGCCCGTGACCGGGTCCCAGAGCCACCCCTCCCGCATCCACATCCAGCGCAGACAGGCCCGCAGCTCCTTGTCCTGGGGCAGGACGCGCATCCACTCGGGCTGGAACTCGCCCTCGCGCCCGCCGCCCTTCCAGTCCGCCGCGACACCCCTCAGCACGTCGCGGCAGAAGATGCGCCAGCTGTCCAGCGCGTACGGGCCCTGCGTCATGTGCCCGATCTCCCATGCCGACGAGGGTGACGACGAGGTCATCATCGTCGTCGTAGTCATCCCGCCATCGCCATCGTCATCCCCGTCCGCGCCGCCAGCCCCATGAGTAGCGTCATCGTCACCGTCGGCGACGGCGGCGCAATGATAATTCTTCACGGCGTACCGGACGCCTTTCCGAGGCGGGTCGACCAGCCAGATGCGCGCGTACCGCTGTATCGCCGCGGCGCGCACGGCGCCGAGGCCGAGGTGCTGGATCCTGGCCGTGATGTCGGCGGTGTCGGCGGCCGCGAGGTCGCGCGGCGTCGGGTACGTCTCCATGAGGGCGCGGAAGACCGGAATGGCGGCCCTGCCAGACGTGCGGATCAGGACGTCACGGCCACGAGGAGCCGGAACGGGTCGTCGGCGAGCTCTTCCTGTATCAGGCCGAAGCGTGACGCCTCGAGGGGCGGGAAGGGGAGGGACGAGACGGTGCCGCGGGGTGGTCGTCTCTTTTTTGGCGACGATCTCGCGGGGCTGGGGCTGGGCGTTTCTTTTGTTGCGCTCGCGAAGTATGGCGACTTGGCTTTGCGTTTGGGGGTCGCTTTTACCGGCGATGCTGATGCTGATGGATTCCCTCCCTCGTTTGTTGTCGAGGCTTGTCGTGCTCTGCTCGTGTCGGCTTGCTTGGGTGGTATTGTAGATCCCACGCTCGACTCTAGGACGTTCACATCTTGGAGCGTGGAAGCTCCATGTCCGGGAAGAGCCAGGCCTGTGTCTCTCGAAGAGTCTCCTATATTATCGCCTCCGGGCTGGGCTACGACCTTTCCGGTATTTGTGACTGTCGCGCTTTTCAAAGACTTGTCTTGACCATTCGGGGAAACAGATGTCACTGCACAACCGCTGGATCGTTCTTCTGTAACCGTAGAATCAGGCAGCCACGTCCCTTCCAACGGCTCCTTGCGCCTCGTCGGGGTCTTCTTTGCCGTCACTTTAGCTTCTGGCCGGTCGTCCGTCTGGCCGCCTTCTCTGCATACGGGCGCAGACGTCTCTGCCCAATACGGCGAATTCTTGCCTCTCCTGGTCAATTTCCGTTTCTTGGTCGGTGTTTCAATCGGTGTCCCTGTGATACATAAACGCGTCAGGCCCTGCAGCGGAACCAGGGCGGCGGTGTGACATGGCTCATCGACAACACCGTAGATCTTGGATAAAAAGGTGAGAACATCCCGTCCATCCAGGGAATCGCGAAGAGAGGAGGACACTCGATCTCTCATTGCCGAGGCGCAGCATATCGCCTGTTCCCATTCTTCCACGCCGCGGAGTAGGCTCAGACGAACGAAGCCGTTGATGTCGGCCTCGTGGCCTATCCTGCGCATGGCCACCTCCGCCAAGTACTTTCTGTCTTCGTCACCCCCGACGTCAAAGCCGAACATGAAATCGTTGGCTAGAACATGCGGCTCGTCGCTAGTGGCTGCTATCCGGGCCTGTGCACTCAGAGGACCTGTCCTTAGCATCTTTTCAAGCTATGTAATTGTAACCTGTTGTGCAGATCGGATTAGCAGGGCATCAGGCGTCGCGAGGTACAATGTGTACACCACCTACTTAGTATGTAGCGAGAAGATGAGCTTGTCTGGAGTGATCCTTGCTTTTCTATTCACAAGTCAGCAGTTGCTTGCTGCTCAATCATTAGAATGGATGACTCACTAATTCGAAAACAAGGATAAAGGTGGGACTTGGTGAGTCGTAGTAGATCTCGCGTCAATTCTTGACAATCGTGGCACCTTCGTCACATCAATGACCCAACGCTGATGTGTATGAGTGAGGTAGAAAGAATTGAGTACCGGGTTGTGCGGTAGGAATCGCTACCTAAATTAAGTAGGCAAATAGATGCAGATAGATTGAGGTATCCAATCCAGAAAGATATACCCTGCCTACGAGCTAGCTGACTCTAAGTACGAAGAGAATCGGCTCTGCTCCTCCCATTCCCGAAGATATGATATACATATATAGGAAAGACTTGAGTTACCAGCACCGTTTGTTGTTAATGACTTGGTTAGCACGGTAAGAGAGTCCAAGCGGGATTTATCGAGCCTCTAAACTTCACCATTTCGTCTTGCTATGTGCATGCCACTCGCGAAGCCTCTGTCCAGGTGGGTAATCCTCTGCGAACGTCTAAAACAGAGATATTTGATTTACACTCTAGAATCGCGACTCGGGGCTGCTTCGCCCCACTGGCGACGTCAAAGTCTTTCTCCCCTTGTCACAAACAAAGGAATCCATGGGAGTATAGTAGTACATACAGGAACCGGGGTTTATTTACGGACAGTGTTTGAGACCTTGGGGGGGTCATAGACAATCTTTCTCGACTTCACGGACGCCCATTTGTACCTCTTCACCCATACACTGAGGGCAAACAAGACGCTGGTAACGGCTAGAACCTTGACACCCATGCGCTTCCGGTCGTCCATCTCGGGCTCGGCCGCCCAGTTGAGGAATTCTACCACGTCTTTGGCCATCTGAGATGTCGTCGCGGGGGTTTCGTCTTCGTACTCGACTAGACCGTCGTAGAGGACACGAGCCATGGCAATGCCAGTGCCGGGGAAATAGGGATTGAAGTTGAGGCCAGCACCGACCTGCGCACCGGCAGGGGGTTCATCGGGATACCCAGTCAATAGGTTGAAGACGTAGTTGCAACCACCGTGACGTGCCTTGATGATCAAGCTTAGATCGGGGGGTAGGGCGCCGTTGTTGGCGGCTCGGGCGGCCTCGTCGTTCTTGTAGGGAGCAGGGATGTAGTCGGACAGTTTGCCAGGTCGCTTCTCAATGTCGCCCTGATCGTTGGGCTCGGTGTCGTATTCGTTCTCCTCGGCCAAGACCTTGGCCTCGTCCACGGTGAGGATGGTGCCGACAAGAGACCGGTAAGGAATACGGCTGAGGGAGTGGCAGGCCATGCAGACCTCACGATACACCTGGAAACCTCGGCGGAGACTATCGATACGAGTAAGAACGAGGGGCACCGAGTGTGGGCGTGAGAGCGATAGCTTACGCTTGGTGATCGAATGTCTTGAGCCACTGTTCGTGGACCCATGGGTATTTCGTAGGATGAAGACTATCGGACGTCCGGTCAGCCAGGCCTAGCTAGGCGCGTATCTCCCCCCTCTCCAGCTTCGATATAGCGTCTGCAAAATGTACAGCGTCCTCCGCATGTTCGGATGGCCGATATTAGGGTTCCAGACACTCACCCTTCCTCGGCAGGCGTCATGGCATGCGCCGTCGGTCCGTAGAGGTGGTAGTACCAAGCGACCGATCCGATAGCGAGGGCGGTGGACGCGGCGGCGGCTATGTTGAGCTTCATGGGAGATTCGGTCGAGGCGCCGGCGCCGGAGGACATGGTCCGCTACACATGGTGCCACGCTCGTTAGCTTGCAGGTCCGAGACGGCGTATACACAGCAGCATATATGTAGCGGTATACACAGGACGGCGTGATATAAGGCGCTCGGCCAAGGGCGAGCGGTTGGGTGCGGTGCGGGACGGGGCGGTTTCTTGTCGTACCTTGGCCATGGCGGTGGTGCCGTTCCGAGCGCCATTGAGCATGCGCATCGAGCGCAGAGACGATCTCGCCAACATGTCGGGCACGGGTCTTGGGCCAACCAGTTGACAAGTCGATTGGTGGTTTGTGGAGGGGGAGAGGTCGAGTCGGAGGCTGAGTAGTGCGAGCTTAGACCGGAGCAACGAAGAGTGATGGGATGGAAAAAGTGCTCAGTCCTCGAAGCAATTGAAAATGCCTGCTCGCTATTGGACGGCTGGCCAGGAGCTATGGGTCGTGGTCTTTGCACGTGACTCGGCCCAGCTAGACAAGCTCCTACGTAGAAGTAGGTACCTCTCTTAGTACCTAAGTACTTACTAGGAGGGTACATGTTGTACCTACATCTTCGTACCTGTAACCTGCTTAAAAGCTTCAATATTGTTGATCCAATTTCATTCTCAGTTCTATGTCTACGTCTACGGTTCGTTCTATTCATCTCTGCCCTATTGTCCTCTTTCGTTCACAAATACTGCAGCTTTACGTATTTATACCGAAACTGTAATCATTACAATTATGTATTATCATAATTTTCACGGTTCTTCCTTCTATCTCATCCCCCAGCCCTGACCATTGCCTGCGTACAGGTATGAGCATGAATTGATACCGAGCATGCAACCAGCCCCTGATCTAAAACTATTACCTGCCGTCAAATTGTCTAGACCGCACACATTAACATACTGCAATTCGCCAGAGTTACGCGGTGATTCTCACCTCGTCCACTGTAGACTTTGTCGTCCAATTTTATGCTGTCCACAGCTCCCCTCGGGGCTTTGCCGCTGCCGGATGTTTATCGCCGGATACAGCTTTGGAAGCACCGACAACCAATCTGGCCGAGGGAGAGATCTGCTTCTATGTGGTATTTCTGCCTTTCGCCACAGGAACGCCCCGGTGATCGGGGTAAAGTTGCGTATACGGCCGGTCGGAGGGACGTTCTCCCCCTATAGATTTGGTAAAGGCGGCCAAACAGACTTGATCACTGCTTGCCACGTCTCGATATACCCTAACCCACCCTCGCGTTCGGCGTGTCTTATTTCTTTGATGGGCCGAATCGCGTGTTGAGTTTTTTTTCTTCAGTTTGCAGTCCCCAACAGAAGCTGTGATGAATGGCTCATATGGCTCATATGGCTCGAGATGATTTCAGACCGTCCCCTTGCGGATGGGGGCAGCAGGGGACGCCATCCGAGAAGTCGCCCTCGCCTCGCTGCGCTCCGAGTCCGATTCGACGTATCCATCCGTCAGAGGAGAGTACACCATGGGTAAAAGTGCATACGCATGCGGGCAGCGCCCTTGGCCGACGCCTGACCTGTGCGTGTGAAACGAGCATTGGCGATAGCCGAACTGGCGCTCCTCGTTTCTTAAATTGTTTGACGGCAGCCGAAGTTGAGGGTTCTTGAAGTCAACATCCAGTTTGCTCGCGGCAACTTTGTTTATGTGGTTCTCATATTCTTCTCGTAACCCGGCGCACTCGCCAAAGACCGTCTCAAGCGCGCCCCCCGCTTCTGCATCGCCCATCCCCCAAGCTATCATGGCCACGATCCATCTGCGAAGGTTGCGAAGACAATAGCTCGCCTCGGGGTCGCATTCGGTATACACATACTTGACGAGTTCGGGGTCGATCTCCCAGTTGCAGCGTAGATAGAGATCTTGCAGTGCGTCCATGGCCACATCCTGCAGCGCAGCTTCGCCGATGCTGGCAGCAAAAAGCTGTAGATTCACAAGATTCCAGTGCAGCTCTTCGTATGAGTGACCGGACTCGGCTTCGTCAATGAATCGGCCAAGACCTTTCCGCTCGAAAAGCCAGTATTCGAAAAGCCTGAACATGTCGGCACATTGCCCATCCAATCGGATGACCGAGCTGATCTGGCCGCGAGCAAAGTCAAGCCGTGCACGGAAATATTCGCATGTATTCAGTAGCTGTCTCGGGATGAAAAACTCGTCGCGTCTTGGACCAACGATTATTTTGACAGCATCAGAGCGTTCCGACCTTTTTTTTTTTTCTCGCCATTAGTAAGATGGCTGGATGAAATCATGATTGATGCACAATTACTCACGAGCTCGGCAGGATGTGGTTTTGCTTCTCAGTTAGCATGCGTCTCGCCATCGTTGTCATCCTGTCACTCGACTGTTCAAGAAAAATCGGCATTGGAACTGTAAGATGCTATGCGCTCGGACAGGTGAGTTGTCTTGCCGGTTTTATTCAGCACAAATAGAAAGCCGCAAGATTATGGCTTTACCTGAGATGGCCATCTACTTTTGTAGCCTACGTAGGTTCGTACATTTGATGTCTGAACCAAGGACGATACCTAGCGTGACCCCTGGACGGCGGTGCTACCCAGTTTGAGGCGTCATCCGTAACGACCTTGGCAAGCAAGCTAGTGTATAAGAGAGGGCTTTAAGCATCTGTCTGCGACGCTCTTCTCGGTCGCATCTGAAGCTCAGCAATCCACGATCCTCGGGGTCTGTTTACAGCTTGCCATCCTTCCCCTGCCGATCATTGAGTAATCCCTGTTGGAGATCCACCGCGATATGGGACGAAACAGCGAACTTGAAGGTGGAACAAGAAACAAGTTGGGGGCTTGGTAGTGCGCCTCCACCATTCACGCGGTATTACCACGCACGGTAGGACTGGTGTAGGCACCACCTGAATCATACCCACGACATGTTGAAACATGAGAATCCTTCAAGATCCGACATATAAGCTATACCTGGGTGCGAACACGAGCTCATACTTGTGGTTCGACTCTAGCGGTATATTTCGCCACACAACGTCGATTGCGACAAGTCTTGACTAATATGGGGGTCCTGGTTATGTCGTCTTTTGTCAGCAACGCCGATACGGTGATACGCAATGCTGCTTGCTGCTTGCTGCTCTCTCCGTGTCTCCGTGCCTCGAGCACACCACGGAATACACTAATGCACGGCCCTTACTATATTTGAATTTCTAATTCGTCCCCAATACGGCACGCCATGCGACAGCCCAAACGCACAACCCAATCACGGCCGCGACAGCGACTCGCCCGCAATAGTCGATGAGAGATGATAGACGGCGATAGCAGGCTTATTCATCGGTTGGGCGCGCCCTGTGGTAGAGAAACAACTGGAATTGTCATGTCTACACTACTTTTCCGAGGCCTTTTATTTTCCCGTCTAGCGGCCTATCGGCGAGGCACGAAAGCAAACGCCATTTTTTTATCGGGGCACGAACTAGTTCGAATAGATATATAGTCGAGTGAAGAACCAATCTGTACGTCCTTGGAGCGCTTGTCCAGCATCTCGTTCAGACCTCGTGTTGTTTGTCCATTCCGAATCCCAGTCCAGCCCCTAGCCGCCGACCCGGTGTGTGAGATATCCCGTACGCACGAGTTCCAAGAGTCAGGATCAAGAAGCGGAATATGTCGGCCGAGAACAAGGCCGCGCCGGGCGTGCCCTTCTACACGCCCGTGCAAGATCCCCCCGCGGGCACGGCTCTCGACCCGGCCACTGCGCCGACACTATTCCAGCCCCTCAAAATCCGCGGAATGACGCTGCAGAATCGATTCGCGGTGGCGCCCATGTGCCAGTACAGCGCCGACGACGGCCACCTTACGGAGTGGCATTTCTCGCACCTGTCGCAGTATTCGATTCGCGGCACTGCCCTCACCATTGTCGAGGCCACCGCCGTGTTAGCCAACGGTCGAATCTCCCCGCAGTACGGTCCTTTTGCTCTCTCTCATCCCCCCACCACCCGCCCCCGCCATGAATCCCACTGCTTTCTCGTACTTTGCTGGCATCCTTGGGGACGAACGCCAAGAAGGGGTTTTTATTTATCTTGTGAGCGGCGAGCACTTGCTAACGGCCAAACTCGTGTACAGGGATAGCGGCTTGTGGAAGGACAGCCAGATCGCGCCGCTGAAGCGCATCGTCGACTTCGCGCACTCCCAAGGCCAGAAGATTGGCATCCAGATCGGGCATGCGGGGCGGAAGGCCAGCACCCTCGCGCCTTGGCTCGCGCCCAAGGGCACGCACGGCTTCGTGGCCGCCAAGGAGCACGGCGGCTGGGAGGACGACGTGTGGGCGCCGAGCGCGATCCCCTTCGCCGAGCGCGAGTACGCGCACCCCAAGGAGATGACGGCCGAGAACATCCAGGAGCTGCTGCAGGCGTTCAGGGACGCCGCGCGGCGGGCCGTCGAGGCGGGCTTCGATACGATCGAGATCCACGGCGCCCACGGCTACCTGCTCACCGAGTTCCTGTCGCCCGTGTCGAACAAGCGGACCGACGCGTACGGGGGCAGCTTCGAGGGGCGCACGCGGGTGCTGTTCGAGATCATCGCCGCCATCCGCGAGGTCATTCCGGCGTCGATGCCGCTGTTCCTGCGCATCTCGGCGACGGAGTGGATGGAGCACACGGGCGAGCCCAGCTGGACGCTCGACGACAGCATCCGGCTCGCGAGGCTGCTGCCGGCCGCCGGCGTCGACCTGCTCGACGTCAGCTCGGGCGGCAACCACCCCGACCAGCAGATCCACGTCCACCCGTACTACCAGGTGGACCTGGCGAGCGCCATCCGCGAGGCGCTGAAGAAGGACGGCATCGAGCTGCTGATCGGCGCCGTGGGCGGCATCACCAACGCCGAGATGGCGCATTCCATCGTCCAGGAGGGCGACGGCCACGTCTCCAAGGCCGACCTCGTGCTCGCCGCCCGGCAGTACCTGCGCGAGCCGGAGTTCGCCCTGCGCGTCGCGCACGAGCTCGGCGTCGAGGTCAAGTGGCCGAACCAGTACAGCCGGGCCCCGTGGGCGAAGAACGCAAAGGTTTAGTAGGGCTTTCGGCGGGCATAGATGGATAGAATAAATCACAGGCGGAGACATAGACGGGGCTGCGTAGACTTATGGGACTGTTGCTATGACTACCTACTTACTCATTAACGAACCTGGGTCGTCGTGGCCGCATGTTGCTGCGAAGAGCCTCCGAGGACAGGGGGGCATGCATGATATCATCCAAGGGACAATCCAAAGCATTTACAGAGCGAAGGAGTATTTGTGAGACTCCGGGCATTATTTTAGTTGGAGCTTTATAGAATCAACCTTTTTCATTTTCTTTTTTTTTTCTTACAGGCGAATATGCCAGGAACGCGATGATATATATGTCTTTCACTTGCAACTGTCGCCGTTTACATACATCCCACGTAAGCCACCGGGGCAACCGTAGAATTTTGACACTTTGACACACTGCGCAGTCCTTCGGAAATCTCTCGCTCGCAGATAGCTAGAATGCCCATTCCCTATCACGAAATAGACAACCCGACAATCTGGGTGCTCGGGGACTCAAGTGAGCGGCCAACTGGTTTCTTCGCCTGTCCTCTCTCCCTTCAACCAACCCTCCCCTCCTCGTGAGCCGGCCGCGCAGCTCGAAAAAAAAGCCGTCTACCAGAAAGGCCAGGCTAGGCGTCATTTGGCCTTGGGCGGGTACTCCTTGCCGTTGAAGACGACCTTGGGCGCGCAGGTGCACAGCTCATCGGCGGGAACCGGGTCGAGGGCCGTCGAGATGTGCCTACCGCAGCCCTGCCACGTAGATTTGCCTTTTTGGAAAATTCGCCGGTGAGACGTGAGTTATATAAGATATAGCAAGCAGGTAAAAGCAACCAAGCAAGCCAGTAGTAGTTAAAAGAAAAGTGAGGACGGAGGAGACATACCGCATTGGCCGCAAGTGACTTTCATGCACATTGTTGTCGGGGAGTGGTAATGCTTTTTCCCCTGTGGGTACTTTATGTAATACGACGTAGATGGGTGGGCGTGGAGTCGGCGATAGATAGAACCACGATGATTCGGTTGTTGTTGTAGTTTGGTTTGATGTGTTTTGTCGAAACGGGCGGATATGTCGGGATAGGAAAGAGAGGGGAGGAGAAGAGAGGTATTTTATTTTTGATCTTTTAAATATTCCCTTATTAAGACAATATGAAGGCGGAGTTTACCCGCACTTCTCACTACGTACGAGTGATTCCCGCTGAGTTGGCGGCGAAGATCTCAGATTGTAGCGTTTGACCCCGAGACAATGAATGGATGCCGAACATGGGTTGAGCAATTCGAAAAGAGAGACACAGTGAGTGAGTGGTATATAATACTATATCGCCTTTCTACTTATGTACGCACACATAACATGCCTTGCTTGGGTGGGCTGCCGGTTCGCCGAAGGTCGGGGCGCGGGTCGCCGAACAAGCGCAGCCGACTATCTAAGTAAGTAGGTAGTCAGTAGGTAGCATCGAACCTGGCTTGTCGGCGACCTTCGCTAGCATCGGCTGACTGATAAAAACCCGGCGCTCTCTACCTGAGGCTACTTGGGTAGTAGACAATGTTGATAGGCATACTCTATGCATTTGCCATAGCGTGGTTAGCACATTCGGTAATTACCACACATCACGTAACAATCCCCCCTTATAGTTGTCGATGATATTAGTTTCGTGGCTATTCATTCACTGACGGGAGGGCGGATGGGTTGCCAGCTTCAAATGCGAACAAACACACAAATATCCTATAATTTGTATTATATATAATAAAATAGTACAGAACAGCACCAACGAGTCCTCCTCCAACAGGCGGGATAGCAGGCCGCTACGTCGTCGTCGTCGTCGTCGTCGTCGTCGTCGTCGTCTGTGTCTTCTTTCTCTCGGCCTCGCTCTCGACGATGGATCTGATCAGCGTCAAGACGAGCTCGACCCCGCGCTCGAGGGACGCCGGGTCGGAATGGAGCGGCACGTGGAAAAAGACGACCTTCCTGGGCCGCTGCTGCTTCCACAGGTGAGCGAGGCTCGAGAAGTAGATGAAGTCGCATAGATAGTGGCCCGCATCCTCGGATATCTTGAGATTTAGATTCTTCTGTCGAGGGCGTCAGTTACGGGACGAACAAAAAACTGTCTAGTCAAAGAGATGACAAAAAAAGGGGGCAGTATTTGAATCGAGAAGATAGAAGATCCCTCGTCGTCGCATGGTTGGTTGGTTCTCTTACCGGACTGCGGTCGACCCATCGACGATGCACGTCGTCGATGTCGAAATCGGTCAATAGCTCGTGCGGCACGCCGTGCCAGATCCACCGGTCCCCCTGCTCTTTGTGACGCTCCTCGTCCTCGAGCAGCTTCCCATCCACGTCTTTCGCCCCATAGCCGTCGCGGTGACCGCGTCTCTCAATCGAGTACACGAGCTGCGGGCCCGCCATCCCTATATGAACGGCATAGTCAATCCCGCGCTCGGCGCTGTCCCACAGCCCGGGGACGAGGTCGCGGGTGTACTCGTAGCTGGTGCGGACCGGCCCCGGAAGCTTGACGATGCGGACGGGCGGCAGATCCGCCGCCGACCGGTGTGCGCTATCCTTGACGCGGTCCGCGGGGAGGTAATCGGGGAGAAGCGCGGCGATCTCCCAGGACGGATTCACCGGATACGCCTCCTTGAACGGCTGTAGGTAGGCATGTTGCTAATTAGCCGCGCCACACACGGGATAGAAACGATACACGCGGTTGAAACCAGGCCTCGGATGTAGAACGGCGTAGTGACATCTCGGAGGGTCGTCAAGCGATGGAAACATAAACTCACCCCAAACCCGGTCACCAATACAGCCAACTCCTTCTCACGTGAGACGCCGAGGGAACCCATGAGTCACGGGCCGCGATGTTCTAATTATGACCGTTTCAATCAATCTAGTTTGCTAAGGCAGAGCGGATGTGAGAAGCTTGGCAAAGCCATCCGCCTCGTGGCAATTGGAGGGGGCGGGGTTTCGTAAACCCATCTTGCGCGTTCCCTGCTGCTTGGAGAAATTGCTGCTCCAAGGCTTGTCGTTGCATACTTTCTCCAACTGAACGAATGCCAGCTGGTCCCTTTTGGTCCCGTTAAGTCCCATCAAGGCTGGCAAATATCACCTCTTACACAGTTAAACATTACGCTAATATCAACATCAGACCAAAAATATGTCTAGCGTTTGTCACAGGTAAGACCAAATAAAGGTCGTGATCATAGTTTTATCATAAAACTTTCCATTTTAATATCGATTTTCTATTGAATGTCCTGGTAACGTCTCCGGGCCTAGCTAGCTGATAGCTTCCGGCAGTCATCTCATCGTATCATCAACGTTGACTTTTATTTCCTCGAGACCAGAACGCCGAGCTCCAACTCAAGCCAATGTCAACACAGCTACATGGCTGCAGAGTATGAGTGGTGTCGAAACTACGACCCGAAGAGCTCCAAAAAAAGTTGTGCGAAAAACAAAGAATGAATCATGCGTTCATCAGTTATTCGTTCCTTTCGTGATGCTCGTAACAGTAAAGAAAAAAAAGAGAGCGTGTGGTTGTCTGTAGCGCTAGGCTCAGAGCGACTCTGTAAGATTGGTGTAGAGCAAACTATTTCCAAAATGGTCTCTCGAAAATGAGATGGAAAAAAAACAAGGCAAGTCGTGCGTGAGTCATGCGTGAGCTATGAGCCATATATCTCCATCGTCGTTAGTTACGACGTGGGATTTTCAGCTTTCAGTATAAATTTGGTCGTGCCTCGTAGAGCAACATTTCGGCATGGCGTTAACATCGTGAAATATATCGTAAGGAAAATCAGGTGTAGATGTACAACGTGTGTCGGTTATGCAGTGATAGAAAGGTATCGAGTATATGGGGTCAAATTAAAACGGCGATTGCGAGCGCCTGCGATCAGTACCGCGGTTGCGTAGCTCCTTCAGCCGTTGATCAAGGTAAGCCAACCGTGAGGCAAGGCTCGATCGACCCGGGGTTGGGGTATCTATGATTGGCTGTGGTAATTGTTGGACCGTTGCAAAAGGCTTGCGAAGTGCTGCCAAGCTGAAACTGCCGGAAGACAGCCGATTGGGAAAGCTATGACTAGAACTCGCTGCTGAGAACGGTGACCCTAGGCGAGGCGGACGGGACGGTGACGTCTGAGATGACGCGGTCGCAAACATCAGTGGTTTGTTTGTAGTGCTCGGTTTTACTAACGCAGCGGCGGATGCAATTTTTGAGGTTTGATGAGGGAGTTCATAGCTAGTCATGTTATGTTCTGCCGAGGTTTGTATTGCTTGATCTCTTGTATTCAGGACCGGCGAAGACTCCTCTTCATTGCGAAGATCTTCTCTGAAAAAAGCTGCTGCCAAGCTCGGTCGCTTCCAAGGTTTTTCTTCGTGGTTCTTGACAGATCTACGTTTTTGTGTGCCTGACCGTGATCTCGTGAGGTGAACAGGCGACTTCAAGAGTTTGCGGGATCCCACCGTGTTCGACTGCTTGGGCAGGGTGATCTTAGATGCAATAGACGAGGAGCTAGGCCCATAACTCCTAGCTAGAAATGGAGAGCCCAGCCGACCTAAGCTACGGTGAGACTCAATATGCGTCTCGATCTGAGACTCGTTGATATCTTCGGCCTTCGGCGTCTCGGCAGCTGACACTTGTTGGTAAGATTCATGTGACACAGCGTCAGATTGCAGTTCATATGCTACCACAGGCGGTGATGGGAACCTTGTGAGTTGAGCAAGGGGCCCATGGGGCTGCATCGTGTCAGAAGTGCTCAATGCCAACGACACAGCCATGTCCTGGGCGGAGAAAACCGATGGCGACCGAGCTGGTGTCGACCGCCGGGTCCAACGGCGGTGGGCAGCCTTGTTATAAGGTGCGGGACTCCGTGATGAATAATCTCCAAGTTTGTTTGAAGCCTTGATCTTACACAATTCTCGCAAATGAGCCCGAGTAGCGCCTCCGGTATGAGGCCACTGCATGTAAGTTTTAGTAGACTCCGCTGTGGGAGTACTGCTCTTGCTTCTCGCTTCGCAAGCACGTTGAGCCTTGGATCCTTTCCAACTTCGTTGCGCTTGCCGCGCTACACGTGCGCAAACCCCATGAGGTGGTATGCAACCTTTACCAAGGCGCATGGGGGTAACCCGGGGGTCTGATAGGTATAACATATAGGTTGCCCATAAGTGCGAGCTCATGGCTCTGGTCCAAGGGGCCCGTCGAGGTTTATCCTGTCCTGAAGGGACTAATGTATGCTCTGGGTCTGCCTTCTGGAAGAACTCAGAGGACTCCGCATCCGGACTCATACAACTTGCATCGTCAGTGGTGGTTGATGAATAAAGACTAAACAGTGATGAGCTTGTTTGAGTCGAAAACGCGGTCGATGGCCTGCTAGATTCATAGTCGGGACTAGATTCCAAATCAGAAGCACTCCATGTGGAGTCGCGATACCAATCTGGATACTTGGTTGATGCTGGGGATTGCGCAATATCAATCGCAGGAGTTTTGGGAGGCGAAAACATCCTTGGGCCCAGATGTTGGCAATCATCATTATCGATGTCTTCAACATGAAACTCCGGCAGGGTGTCCATCATCTCTTGATCCACATCCTCAACGCTGGGAACGGGCACATCAGCAGCAGCAATCGAAGCAAGGAAGTGCTGCGTAGGGGCATTAAGCTGAGATATATGGCGTCTCTTGAGCCTCAAGCGTGGTCGGAGTGGTGGGATTAAGTCTTCGTCGGAGCAATGAGGTTCGGGTGTTTTGAAACCGGAATCATCGTGATACCGGAAATCATTCGACGAAGCTGTCGTACTGAGAAACTGCGAAGCCATTCTGGGATACACCAAAAGCGCGTTCTAGAGTAGGCTGGCGCGTTTCGAAAGTATGCAAATCGGAGCCTCAGAGTCCCAAAAGATGCATCACTATTCACCAGTTTCCGTGTAGCTTGATACTCATGGCCAATGGGTTTCTTATAGGAGCCTGTGAGAGATCAAGACTACGAGTTGTTAGGCAATCCGTTAGACACGAGACGTGCAAAATTGGCGACTAGGAGTTGATGCTGTTGGGGCCTTATTTCACGCCGTCGCACACTGGCCTGGGCGGGATAGAGGGGTAGATGTATTCGCGGAGAGATGGCGCTGGACGTTGTAGAGTTGTGTCTGGCTGGGGGGTGGGGGGAGGGATTATTAGCTAACATAAACGACATCAACTTCAAGGAAAAGATGACAGTGCTTGGATGATGTGTGGATGGCTAGGGAAATCGATCGCGTAGGACTAATATGTAAACCGAATATGATGAAAGGGCAACTACCAGTGCGCAAACTGATAGAAACAGCCCTCCACCAGAGTGGAATTGGGGGCAGGGGGGGCAATGAATGACTATAGGTAGCGGGAAAGGGAAGAGGGAAAGGAGCAAAGAAGCGAGGTTGATGCGAAGAATCTAAGTAAGATAAAAGAGAAAGGAGGTGGGTGATAGATTGATGTAGCACTGCAGGGTTGCGCCAAAGGGGGGGGAGGTTCTCGGAGAACATATGGTAGCTACCTACAGAATCGCAGGTGGCGCGAACCCTGCATGAGCACTAAAAGTTCACGGTTTGAAGACGTGGGATAGGAAACCGTGACACAGTTTAGCACACAGTATTGCGACCTGGCTTATAAGACGACGTGCACTAGGCAGGTAGTGGTAGGTGGTCCACGCTGGAGAAGACGGCTAGCTGGGTACCTAGACTCTCCACTGTGAACAGCGAAGACCTGAGGAAACGCGAGGCGGTCAGTTGGAATCTAGTACACTAGATACGAAGTATTCCACTACCTGGCACTTGGTGTAGCAAAATTCGTGCAATAGTGTGGGCGGGGGACCGGCACAACTCTTTAAGACGAAGGATGAGAAGGATGGTCGATTCAACGGCACTAGAGGCTGGACAGTAGATATACTGTATATGGAATACCGACACTGGTATCCTGAATCTTAGAGAGTGTAAGTACACTTAGTACTTCGTACACAGCTAGTGTAGTGTACTTGTAGATGCTCAAGTAGTTCTGTAGCTAGGAAGAAGTTAGCAGGGGGGCCGTCAAGGACAAGGGGGACGACAGCGCAAGAAGAGACTAGCGACGGTGGAGCAAGACGTTGAGAGGATCCCAAGAGCCACTACCGATGAAGCTCTGAGCCTGTCCGGCCCCAGGTTGCTAGAATGCTACCTACTTAGGTAACAGAAGTGCAGTATGGTAGGTATACTTCAGACTTCGCACCTACGCAGCTCAACGTAGGCAGCTCGACGACGCAGTGGACGCTTATGCACTCCGGATGCAGGCTGTGGCCAGCGAGGAGAGCGACACGACAGGCGTGCATGGGGGGTTCCAGATGCATATGCAACGATCGGCCGGCGAGTGGAAAGCGGCCAGACAGCGCAATAGCGGAGGAGGCGAGTGAAGTGGTATGTACAATGAGAAGGGAGAACGAGGTGCCGGGATGAAAGCCTTGATCTGATAGGGGAACGCGGGAACGCGGGAATACGACGACGGCGACCATCTTGGCTACGTAGGTAGGTTACTTACTGACTACTATTTGCACTCCGGGGGCGAAGCGCGAGCTTGAATGGACGATGTCGAAGGCGAGGACGAGGGCGAGGACGTTCGAAGCTGCGCGGCCTCAGATGCGAACTAGCAATATACTTTTGCGTAGAGGCCGGGTGCGACCGTATAACGACTGAACCAGCGACTGGACGTTGTCTTTTCCCGTCAGTGAGTGAGGGGTTGATTGGATTAGTAGATACGAAGTATGCGTGCGCGTGTTGGAGATTTCAGAGTTCAAAGTTCAACAGAGCTCTCGTCACGATATTGGGTGAGCACCTACACCCATGTACCTACCTCGTTAGGACCCAAGGTTGGTTAGGTTCCACTACCTGGGGTACTGGTTGTATGACGGGGCCACATACCGGTGTCTAGGTACCTTAGATTGTGAAGAGCTAGCTGCGTGTGGGCTGTTAAAAATCCGGGTACGAAGTACTTACCTGGACAAATTATATCCATGCTGGCGATACGAGGAGAGATAAAGTAACGTGGACAAAAGACCTACATACCACTATCAAGGTAGGGAGCTCAGCGTACAACATATCCTTGGTGAATACAATTAAAAGAAGCTTTTGTATGAATAGACATGTTGCAACGTATAGTCTGAAGTAATTCTTGTATGATTTTATTAATCAGATGCTTCGTTAGCACTACTAGTACTTTAAATAAAAAGAGTTGTTACACTTTGTATACGTAGGAACCTATTACCAAATTTGAAGATTGACTAGGTACCTACCTAGCTTAAATACCATGAGGCTTCACGATCATACCATGCGTTTTACAACTTGACTAGGTATTAAGTGATTGGTCTGTAATTGCCTGGGTGTGCGTTCTTGGGTGGTTGGCGGCTGTACCTAAACTTGCATGAAGTTGTCTGGACCCAACAATATCGGACAGCTGAGTAATTCGTGGCAGGATAGATCATGGATTCAATGTTGTTGTTTGTGGGGGTGCTAAAGAGAAACGCGAGGTTGACGCGACTTGACGCGTTATTCATCCATCCTGGTAGGTAGGCTAAGTCTAAGTTTACACGCAGGTAGCTCGACGCTAATGCTCGCATGCACGCACCTCTTATTGGCAAGGAACTCGCTCTATATTTACCCCTCATACCAAGTAGGTACCTACCTAGCCTCAGTAACCTCAGCGGATTGCCTGTCGCCCACTTTCTTCAGGTTTTCTTCTACTGTACTTCGTACCTACCTAACCTAACCTCAAGGTCCTGTGTAAAGTACCTTAGGTACGTACCTCTAAGGGCATATCAATTTCCATCACTTCAAGTCGAGATGTCGGCGAAGAACTGTTGGGTTAATATTCGTCATTCTAATAGGTCCTTCCGGATTAAGATAGTGAACTGTATCTGTGTCTGCGATGTCACTCTGCCGCCTGGCTCTCAGAAGTGAGCCTTTACTGTTCTCATGAACACAGGGTCTTCCATCCAGCACAGCTGGAATAGGCCTAGCGTTCCCAGGACTTATTGCCTTTCCTACCGCCCCAATTATTCGTAGATGAAGAAATACTATTTGTAGATGAAACTATACCTACTTTGGTAAAAGTCCTGGTTTTCTTCTACTTTTGCTCTACTTATTACTAGATTTGTATATAAGGTGGAGCAACTTTTAGGCCCCACTGAACTTTTTCTTTTATAGAGCCTTTGCTATAAAAGTACGGTCAGTACTTCGTACGAACAAAGCGAGGTAGTGACCAAAAAAAATGGCAGACTCCACCTCCACCTCTGTAAGTAAAGTCTGACGTATTTTTTGGTTACCGCCTCGCAAAGTACGTACAAAGGTCCGGCAATTTTAGCTCGGACCTTCGTACTTAAGTATGTACATGTAGGTATGTACCCGAGGTACCTTCGTACGTAAAGTAGGTACGTAGATACTTAAAAGTGCAGAACGACCGTATGTTTTTTTGGCGCTCCAAATTTGGTAATAAGTGGGGTAAAATCTACTGCAATAGGTAAAGTCTCATCTACGAATAGTATTTCTTCATCTACAAGTAATTGGGGCGCTTTCCTACCTACCTCCTCGCTGCCGTCCTGGACAATGCGTCTGACTATGTGACCGCACTGCGGCCGATTGTTTCCATGTGCCACAAACCCTGCTCCCCAAGTTGCAGGCAGCCTCATTAAACATCTGCAGGAACCCATAATGGGAGCATGTACTCTGATCCATATGCCACTTAGCGTTTGGCTTTGCACAACCCGATATCAGCCTCGGCACGGGACTGACTTGCAAAGCCCTGGCGTAGCTTGTCAATGTCGTAGGGAACAGGCACCACCCAGATTTTAGCCGCGTGGGAACACACACTTAGTACACTGAGTGTAGGTATTTACGTCCTTCAGATACTATAACGCTGCGTTGCGCCGTTGGTTCAGGGCGGGTTGGATCTGGCCAGAGCAGCTTCGAGGACATTCCCTTCCCAGCACCACCTAAGTAGTCATTGCTAGATCGAGAGCGTCTCCCCTGCTACAGGATCTAGCGGAGCAACTCGGTCGTACTCGCGCAGCAGCAGCTGGAGCATACGGTATCGCCCGGTTGCACGGCACTGGTCTCAGAAGCTGGGCCGGTGAAACCTTAACTGCATCTCCCGTCACATCTTTATCGGCCCAGTGCTAGGCACGGGCCTGGTGCGGGATCTAGTATACATGCGCGCACTACCTAGTCGCCGGGACGCCATTTGTCGAGTCGTGAGGCTGCCGAAACTGGTCACTCGACGGCTACTTGAGAGGCCGGCTATGCTTTGAATATTAATGGTACACATGCAGGTCGACGTCCATGTCGCATATCAAACAACGAAACGTTAGGGCCTCCATCTTGTTATAGGGTAGGGCAACTGCAAAGAGCTCATTGCAAAACGGATCCTTAACCCGACCAGATCCTCCTTATGTACAAAAGCAAGCCCGGTCCCTCGTACAGAATTCTCCTCCCAAGGGAGGTTATCTACCTCTATATCGACATCATGATCAGACACCCAATATTATTCGAGAGGCGCATGCTTAGTGGCTCCTTCAAAGATGGAGCCGGGATGACCGCACTAAAGCAGGCTTGCGTCAAGCGGTACCTACTTCGGAGGTACATTTTACCTCAAGGCTTTCTCCTCCAATTTTTTACATCGTGTCTTCGGAGAGTTGCGTCAGACTGAGAATCTCACAAGGCACACGAACCGACAGACGTATCTGCCAACATACACGAGATACTTACATGTAGAAATCAGCAACCAACAACCTTGTATTGAAAGAGCGAGCAAGGCCGCAGGTCCAGATACGTGTACCGCCTGCGATAGCTGGCGGGGCGGAACGCGGAGAGCCGCCCTTGGTCTGACTTCATTGCTTCGTCATATATCTCGGCCGGATATCTACCAGGCCATATACGTTTTGGCGCCTTTTACTTGCCTCGCTTTCTCTGTTCATATTTCTCGATAATAGTTTCGGAGAGCGGACAGTTCACGATGGCGTCTGTTGATATTATAACGCTGGATAACTTGGCTTCGAAAGTGCCCCCATGGAATCCGGATCTTGGCAGCCATCTCTACGCCTTGGTCGATATGGGAAGGTGTGTGACCTCTGTGTTCTGAACTACGGATGCCCCGTTTGAAACAAAACTTATTCGCAGCATAGCAATGGCATCCGATTCTCCATATCCGACCTATCGCCGCCTCAGTCCCGCCTCCTTAGGTGTTTATACCGAGAGCGTGCCGCCATTTCTCTGTTCGACGCACTCGAGGAATCAAGCTCGGGGGGCTCTTACGAATTCTCCCCCGATGTGATCCCCCGTGTCTCGCGGACACTTGCTCGATTCAAGTCTATAGCCGATGAATTCGCTGTACCACCGGAGAACATATCGGTTTTCGCAACTGAGGCCATGAGGAGAGCAAGCAATGCAGCATCTATGTTGAGTGCGATTCGATCCGAATCAGGCCTTGATGTCTCTATTTTGGCGCCTGGAGTCGAAGCACTGTTTGGTGCCATGGGAGCCAGGAGTGGCTTTGCTACTGTCGACGGGTTATTCCTAGATCTTGGAGGTGGTTCTGTTCAAATGACATACATGAACTCGTCTGTGGAGGGTTACGAATGGCAAGCTGCACTTGCAGGGCAAAGCCTTCCATTTGGTGCAGCTCGCGTAATCGGCATCCTCAAAAGCGGTGACACCGAGGTCCAAGCTACGGCCCTAAATGAGTTAAAAGTAAAGATGCATAGCGCATTCTCTAGTCTTCAGGAACAATTTCCGCGACTTAAGGACACACAAACCAATCAAAACAGCAGCGGCATCGACGTTTATCTGTGTGGAGGCGGTTTCAGAGGGTACGGCGGCATTTTGATGCATAATGACCCCATTCACCCCTATCCAATTCCAGCTGTTGGCGCTTACACGGTGGAGGGATCCTTCTTCAAGGAGACAGCTGCCATGCGGAAGATTAATGCCGAATACGAGGGCAAGATCTTTGGAATGTCGAAGCGACGACGGGAACAGTTCCCTGCGATCGCCACAGTTGTTGATGCACTTGTCGGTGCCGTTCCCTGCATCCGCACAGTGACGTTTTGCAGTGGTGGAAATCGCGAAGGCGCATTATTGATGAGGCTTCCCGTAAGCGTTAGAGAAGCTAACCCTCTGCCACTGCTGCATCACGACAATAATACGGATCCCAAAGCTCTGGATGGTGTCGTTAGAATGATACAGGATGCTCTGCCTTCTAACATGGATCATTCGAACCCTCCAACAGTCCTCAGCTTAGGGCTTGGGCCGCTTTTCGCAAGCGAGATCTGGTCAAGAAGCGGAGGACCCAGCGAAGCAAATGCCTCATTTCAATTGCACAGGTCCCTTTCGCGTGATCCAGAGGTGCCGGGATTCACTCATTTGGCTCGATCAGTGCTCGGCCTGACACTCTGCTTCAGATGGGGCGCAACTCTCGGGCCTATCGATCAGCCGTTATTCGCAGGACTACAGATGCTTGTTCACCGGACAAGTGCGGATGGACTATTCTGGGCAGCGTATATCGGAGAAGTGGCGCGCCTGATTTCTCAATTGTGTCCCCGGGCACCCAGGAGCCAGAATCAGCTTCAAAGTATAGTGACGTAAGTTTGGTTATATCCTCGCTCTCAGTCGTTTTCTATTCTAACATTTCTATAGCTTCGACGCACGACTTAGGAGCGGCAAAAGTAAGACCAAACTTCAACTCACGGTGACCTTAGCTCCTTCCGTGTATCAGATTCATCATCATGACATCGTCAATTCATTTAAGGATGTTGGGAAACTGAACGCCGGAAGCCAACAGCCTTGTGGCAAGGTCGAAGTCATTGTGCAATCGATGTGATCGTAATGTCTCGTCAAGTACTGCCTACATACAAAAGCCTCTCAAGCGGCCGATACTCATGTATCTTGTCCTTGCTATGACCGGCCATTGTTACTCTGCAACCAAGCTTGCGACTATATCCAAAAACACATCCAACGACAACAACCAGAGAAACAGAAGCGCCACCTTGCCTTTACAGGCTTATTCTAGAATTCCCGAAATTGGAAAATCAAACCGAACGTTGCTCAGCTGGCAAGGGTTCTCTGCGTGATCGCAGCTTCATCACCCGGAGGTGATTGCATGCTCAAAGACGACTGATGGGTATCTCACTGTGACCGAACTCCTATACTCCAACCCCTGATTTCGTCCCTTCTCCTGAAATAAGCGACCTGCTTGATGGCGGAAAAAAACAATAGTTCCAGAATATAATGGAAAACAATCAGAGAAAGTGCAGACATTTCAGACTGATTTTTTGAGCCTTTTTTGCGGCGGAGATCCCCGGGATCGAGTCGAGCATTTCTGGGATTTGGCTAAGAGTGCGATCAATACTTTGTCGGACGGTCGACATTGTTGCCGAACTTCCTCAACTGGTTGTTTAGTTAGAACACGTGCTTCTCATTCTGGCTCTCAAAGTGGACTCGTTTCACTTACAGAATTTCAGCTGAAGACACTCGACTTTCTCGAAGCAGCATGATAAATGACTTCCGTATTCGCCCGGCGATGTGAGCTTCTTCTTGCTGAAGAGCAAGTCACACATCACGACAGCGTAATTCATCAACCCTTCAGCTTTTTGCTGTAGCTCCTCGTGGATCCATGGCTCTAAATACGAAGTTAGCCACACTCACCACAAAAACTCAAGGTGGGACTTTGCCACTTACCCTGAGAGCTCACAACAGTGACCAAATGATGGTACATGAGAACAACTTGCATCATGCATACCCACAAGGGCAGTTGTTCCGCTGGTGCTAGTTTTGGTCGTTTGCCTACCAACTCGCTCAAGACATCGCTTTCAATCCCCTTTATTAATTTTGCCGCCATTGCCTTGAGGACCTTGTGGATCTCGCAAGGAAGCTGTTCCAGGTCGAAACCAGGTTGCCTCTGGCAGACAAAATTGCCTTGGCTCCATACTTTGTACAGGCACCTTAGCTTGTGGACTTTCTGGAGGAGATCAGACTGTGTAATAGTCAGTGGCAGCCGTCACGAAATAGTCAGGCCTGTGCTAACATGTGGCAAGATATCCGGCCAGCCATACGCCATGCAAGACATGACAAGGTTGTCCAACGCAGATTGGAAACCGTCATCCTCCAGCTTCATTTGCGATGATGCCCACTGGACAAGCATGTTCTCATCCAATGAGAACTTCTCCGTGTTCAACTGGTAATGCGTACCGCGTACCGCAAGGTTCTGGGACGAGACATCATATATTCCATGTTCGACATGCAGAACCGGGATCGTTAATGGCGGTGAATTGTGGCCGTATGGGTTGAAGAAAATAGTAAGGTATGAGCTTTCTAATGCTTTACCTCGAGGTGGCATTTCAGCACCTAGAAGGACGTTAGGGCCCAGCCGTACAGGAAACTCATGTCAAGGAGATCCACAAGAGACTTACAAATGATCCTGTTAATCTCGCTGAACGCGGTTGTTGGCTGTTGACGAAAACACAGATGCTTAGCCAGATCGTCGCAGCCTACGTCTTGGGTTTTGGCCGCATCCTTGGTGCAGCTAGAGCACGGAGCCCCTTCGTCACACTACATGAGGTGTTAGAATTGGGATCACTGATGGTAATCCATCGACTCACCGTCACTTTGCGCGCTTTGCAACGGTAACAAGCACCAAGTTTCCGCATAACTGCAACTTTCTCGGGGTTATTCAGGGGCTTGGTTCGCCTGCCACGGTTGAGATAATGGGTTTCTTCGGCGGCAGCGTCCAGTAACATGCTTGGTGACCCGGGGTTCGAGAGAATCACGACATGGTTACCAGTCGGACCGGGACTGGTGGGACTTGGTGCAGTGTCGAGATGGATCTTAGAAGGGTACGACAATACGCCCTTCGGCCGAAGCTCACGTTCCGGGAACGTGAGGCGATCATCTTGCTGCTTTATCTGCTTAATGGCCTCCTTGTGGTAAGGGTCAAAGGTAGGACCGGGCGAGGGCGCCCCGTCCTCCTCCGACGAGCCGGACGTGAGCCCCGGGTCGGACGAGGTACTCCGACTTCCGGGGCTGGATGGCTCCTCTTCATCGTAAAAAGCGGAAAAGTCAAAAAATTGGGAAAGGTCAAGGGCTGGGGTTTCACGTCTTCTTTTGGAATGCTGGGTTATGAACCCAGGTACCTGTGCGGCGAGCTGGGATAGTTGGGGGGTCATGATGCCTGCGTGGGCCGTGTAAGTCGGCTAAGAGTAGTACCGTTCCTTGTCAGACGAACACGCAACACGAATCAGCGAGGACCAGCGGGTACTTCGGCTGCTTGGTACCTGTGGGGTGGATTTTACGATAAGTGAATTCGAACCAGAGTCACAAATTGTGAAAGTCTCGATGAAGCCTGAGACATGAGAGTAGCTCGAGGACGACCACTTGTCGTGCTTCTGCGAGTAGCCAGTACGCTTTGCTGATGAGGTTGACGCTGATTGGCTGCGCACCCCGGCCAAGACTGCCCCATTGACGAATGAGAGGCCCTTGCTCGACCGAAAATCGAAAGCTCTCCCAAAGCAGAGAGTGGAGGAATGCCGTACATGAGCAAACCTGTTCCCCGGATCATGTGACAACCACCATGAACTTGGAGCTCTTTGCTGATGCTCGGATTTGGGGGCCATGTTGGCAAAGCAGTGGGAAACTCAGCGACGACGGCATAAAAACCCTTCAATACTCAGAATTGAAGCTTGACAATGCTGATCTGTCTCTGTCTCTGTGCAGAAGCATGAAGTTGTCGCGAAGCCCCCCCCGGTTACGATGGTCTTGTTAGTTGCTGACGGATTAGGAAATAGGCTTAAGCTGTGAATGTCCATGTCTGTGCATCGTCTTCTGCCAAGGCCGCCTGCAGCTTGCGTTGCCAGCACATTGGCACAGCTAATTATGTACACTACACGAAGTATCTAGGCCGGCTATGTAAGGCGTCCAAGTACATCTTAACCTATCCTCCCGATGGGTTGTATCATGGACACACTACTACTCCTTCCCGCTTGTTTACTACCTCTTAGTGATCCCACCATCCGAGCCTACCTCGTACGGTCGTACCGTAGATATATATCCAATGTTTGACCGAGACCCACTTCCCGTACGTAGTGTATCATTGAAGGGCAGGATGAGTCTCCAGCTATAATTATCACGTCCTCGCATCACATTACCATACTCTTTTCCTTACTACCCACCACCATCTGTTCTAGGTACTCTGCGTTAGTCGCTGAAGCCAGATATCGCCTGACTCTCCTTGCCATCTCTTCTTGTGTCTAGAATTTTAAAGCTTACTTGATATTAGGTCGTCGTCCTGTCTGACGAGATTTGCGCAACCATGACTCGAATGGTGTTGGTTTGGTCTCCTGTCTGAAGTAGGCAAACTCGCGACTACGACGAAGACGCAGCTGTGTCGCAAGCACCCGCATACCTTCTTCCCTATCTGTGACATCGAGCACTGTTCATATTCGTGAGTATACCCTGTCCGGCTTTCTATGTATCTGATAACGGGGGACGGGCCTTACGAAGTAGGCTCGAGAGCCTTCTAGTTGAACAGGCTCCAGCCCGGATAACTGATCAAATAGCCTCGCGATCACGTTGCCCACATATATTGCGAGACGGCTATGCAGAGAAGCAATGACGATTGACAGTTGCCTTTGTATGCTGGACAAGCAGCTCGCTGACATGGATGCATGCGATACCCTCACTATCACTTCGCCTTGGCGTCGAACGCTGTATACTTAATATGGCGATCGACAGCTTGACTACCAGCGACACAGACCTTGGAGTGAGGTCATGTCCCTCTAAACCGTCGTCGTGTAATAGAACTACGATACTTCACTGGTAAGTAGAATGTTGTCAAGTCGACACTTGATTGTCTGCAGCCACTTATATAGTAGTACCGTGGCAACTACTAGACCAAGCACTTCGTCTAAGCTCGGACTATCGCTCCTGGCTCAGGGAAATTCCTACACCGGAGGCCATCCTCGTCAAGACCTTTATCTATCTACCTACCTACTCTCTGTAACCGGTCGGACTCACCCAATTCCGAACCAGTTCTTAATAGAAACCGGCACGTCTGCCAACATGAGTCAATATGGTGATCTCCAAGAGGCATCGACGCTCAGCCAACTACCCACGCCATAGCGACAGTGCGTGTTGTAGATGGGATGACCGAGCGAGCCGAGATATTTGCCACTTCGAATCTCTCCACTGGTGCGGGTTTCATGAACCCAGATGTAGGCCCGTGATGCCTTGGCCTGATTGACATCTAGTTGGCCCAGCGCGACTGTTTGCCATGCGGAAGACGCTCAGCTACTGAATACGATCATGAGGCTCTTGATCAGTTGTGATAGAGCTTGTTTTCACTACCTTATAGATGGATACATCCCGGGGTTAGGTCGTCAACGAATGATAGATGGGATATGCTTAGCTAAGCCTTATCTCTGCCCATTCATACCTAATATTATCTTCGCCATATAGCCTAGCCATTCATATTCAGTGGACATCACATTGCCAAAACACCAATTTACATAGGCCACGGGACGCAAAAGTAGCAAATTCATTTCCCGGACCTATATACGGTATGTAAGTAGAGTTACCGAGGAGCAGATACCGGAACTGGTGGACATCTACATTGAGAACAATTGCTAAAGTCTATGAAGGATTCTTCGCGAGTGAAGCATGGCTCGGTCACCATCCGCATCTCCTGACTGAACTACATACTCAGTCGGCGCGGTTCAGAGACGTTACTCGTGGGCTTCATGGCAGGTGGTAGGTACACGTAGTACAGTGAGTGAACAAAAATTTCGAGCGGTACAAATAAAGTAGGTAAGTTTTGGTGTAAAACATCGTGGAACTCGAAACTTTTGATCCCCCACTGTATGTTGTGTCCTCCGACTGACATGTAGGATCGCCACCAAGAATAAAAGGTGACCAGGGTTACCACAAGAAGATTTAACACCTTACTCGCCATTGCTGAAGAAAAGAAAGCCGTCGGGCTCGATTGTTTCTCCTTCTCCCATCATTCTATGAGTGGAACATCAGACAGGGGACAGGGGAAAGACGAGTCGTAAATCAGTTAACCAAACTACCCACGCAGAATAAAAAAGGAAATAGGGGTATTAGTATAAGTCATGAAGGTATTTGCATTTACTGTTGCATAATGTGATTATATGTTGACAAATTGATAGGTAAATCACAGTAACACAGATAGAACTCTTATCAGCTTTATTAGTAGATTGGTGATACCTACAAAAGTAGGTGTGCCCACATAGGTTTGGGGCACCGCCTGCCAGGTGCCTGTAGGCTGTACCTACGATCTTAACAGCTGGAGGTACGTAGGTAAAGTACTTATCATGGGTGCCACCGGTACATGTATGATGTTGGATAGGTACCTGACCTTAACTTCATACCACACTTCGTATAGTAATTTTCATTCGGAAAAAAGGAACACCCAACGCCAAAGAACGCAGCTTAATCTGCAGACGGCCACCTACTTCGTACGGGGTTGTCAGTCAGTATACCTGTGTATCTGTTCTCCTCCCGCCTTGTCCTATCCTAGAGCTGGCAGAGACCTAGTCTCACTTTTGTGTATATATTCTTTATCTGCCTCATATCTTGTTGAACTGTCTACATGTCGTTGTTACGAGCGGACAAGACTCTGCAAAGGCGGTTTTTGTGGTTGGGAAATCAGCCGCAAACTCGCCGGGCAAGAGCTTCGCGGCTAGTAATCGAGCCAATGCGACGGGCCAATCATGTTCTCTCATGGAGCCCGTCGGCGGGTCCCTATAGGATAATCAAGAACACAGCAGCCCCTCCCCCTGCCGGAGCTGGGGTCCGCTTTTCGCATTGCCCCTCCTCTCCCACCACCAGCACCACCACTGCCGCCGCTATCACTACCAATGCCATCAGCAGCCCTGCACCCTGCCCATCTCGTAAATTTCATCCACTGCATACGCAGCCCGCAGTAACCCTCCCCTCATATTTCTATCAAACCCTTCTCTCCCATCCCTCATCCTCGTCTATTCGTACGCCCACCCTCGTCGTCAAAATAGCGTCCCAGCGTTCCGCTCAGCTGGCCCGACACTTCTCGAGCTCGTCCCCTTCGTCGTCTTCCAGCCCAAACCGCCAAACGCCCGTGCCCGAGCCCGACCACGCTGTCACGATGGCGTCCCCCTACGGCATTCGCAAGGTTGCCGCGCCCAACACTCTGGAGCACCGTGTCTACTTCGAGAAGGATGGCGTCCCCATCTCGCCCTTCCACGATATCCCCCTCTATGCCAACCAGGAGCAGACCATCCTCAACATGATTGTTGAGATTCCGAGATGGACCAACGCCAAGCTCGAGGTAATTCATGTCCACACGTCGCCGTTGGACCATCTGCATCTGCACAGTCGCTGACGATTTGATTTCCGCCAGATCTCTAAGGATGAGCTCCTCAACCCCATCAAGCAAGACGTCAAGAAGGGCAAGCTTCGATTTGTCCGAAACTGCTTCCCCCACAAGGGCTATCTATGGAACTATGGTGCCTTCCCCCAGGTAAGAATCAGGCGAAGTCTTAGGCTTAGTCGCCGGTTCTCCTCGTCCGCCTGTCGTGACACGAACTAATCCGACTCGTCCTGCTACAGACCTGGGAAGATCCCAACTCTATTCACCCGGAGACGAAGGCCAAGGGCGACAACGACCCGCTTGATGTCTGCGAGATCGGCGAGCTCGTTGGGTACCCCGGTCAGGTCAAGCAGGTCAAGGTCCTCGGTGTTATGGCTCTGCTCGACGAGGAGGAGACCGACTGGAAGGTCATCGTCGTCGACGTCAAGGATCCCTTGGCCCCCAAGCTCAACGACGTTGAGGATGTTGAGCGCCACCTCCCTGGCCTCCTTCGTGCTACCAACGAGTGGTTCCGCATCTACAAGATCCCCGATGGAAAGCCCGAGAACCAATTCGCCTTCACCGGCGAGTGCAAGAACAAATCGTGAGTTCAAGACCCTCGTCAAACAACCCCACTACCTACCTACACTAGCCAATCCAACATTCGGCTAACGCAGTCTATAGCTATGCCATGGACGTCATCCACGAATGCGCCGAGGCTTGGGAGAAACTCATCACCGGCAAGACTCAGCCAGGCGGTATCTCAACGTATGTGTCCCAGTCTCCAACTTGAACTATGGAAACTAACACCATCCATAGCACCAACTTGACTGTCTCCCACTCCCCCAGTCGAGTCACTCGTGACCAGCTACCCCCTATCCCCGCCAACGAGAACTTGGCGCCTGAGCCCATTGACAGCTCGATCGACAAATGGTTCTTCATCAGCGGTGCTGCCGCCTAAGTCCGTGACGGGTCTGGCTGTAGAGAAAAATGCTACGGTACAAACTTCTCATAGAGTACCAAACGTGATATTAAGCTGTTGCCTTACGCTATGTCAATTCTTTCGGGATAATTGAACTCTAAAGGCTTATAGACGCTGGTGATGAAGAATCCAAAAAAAGAGGGGCCGGGACCGGGGCGGGGTTGGGTAGCTGCATAGTAGCTGTCAAGAAATAACCAACGAATTTGATGATGTAGAGATTCTTGCGCAACTAGATTAGCTGACACCGTACAAAGCCTCACCACTCTTGTGGCTAGTTCTAATTTGATACGGTTTGAGACATCTCTGTCGCTCTCCCTCGCTCTCTCTCTGTGTATGTGCTTCACGGTCGTAGGGCTGCGACAGAGTTGTCTCGTCCGGAGCTTCTCTGCGACTAATTCAACCTAAGCAGGCGGGTTTACGCCTTGAGAACGTCAGAGTTGTTGCCGATAAGTCGTGGCTGGTCCCCCGGATTCAAAGCCCGAGCTCCACCCACCAATTTATCTTGCAACTCGGACTCGTTGGCGACTCGATTGAATTGTAGTATGCACAGCTACCCAACCATGTGGTATCTCACTCAGCAAGCAAGCCCCGAAACGCCCGATCAATGCTCATAAATGCATACAGGAAGAAGTACAGGGAGTTGGTGGGTCGATGCGTTGCCGGGGCCCTCGTCTAGCCCTCGGCAAGATCTGCTTGTTTCTGCAGAGCGCGGGAGTGCCTGTCCACCTCTTCGATAATGCCCTTGATACCCAGGGTTTCGCCGTCGAGCTTCATCTCCTTGCCGTCCTCTGTAGATTTACCCGTGGAATGTCAGCGTGATGATGGTGGATGGAAGAGACGTCGCGTGGGCGGGAGGGTCGAAGGGGGTTTGTTATAGAAAGGAACGACGCACTGAACTTGACGCGGAGGGCGCTCGGCTCGGTCGAGGCGCGCGGGAGCAGGGTCGTGTTGATCTGCATCCCCGCGGCGCGGGCGTCGGCGGGCAGGTAGCTGAGGAAGAGCCGCGTGGCGCGCGAGCCCATGGAGAAAGGGTTGAACTTGGTGTTCACCTCGGTGATGAAGCGGGTGATCATGGTCGGAGAGGGAGGGCGGGTTGGCCGGGGGCAGGCTTCGGTTCTAACGGTGCCGAATTAGCTCGACAGGCGAGACAAGTCGGCGTGCTCTTCCGGTCTGGAGGTGATGTGTGTTGTGTGCTGTCTCTCTAGAAGGGGTCGGGAGGAGAGAGGAGGAGGAGGAGGTGGAGGGACCAACACTACCAACTTACCTTGTGCACTCGATGGTTGTGATCTTAGCTGTTGGTTGAACGAGTCGAACAAAGTTCCTAAATTGGTTGCTAACGAAACCTATGCTAAGAAAGAAGTACATATGGGTGCAGGTACTTATTCACATGTACCTACGAAGGTCCGGGCCAAAGTTGATGAGTAGGCTTGGCAGGGTCTGTATAGTGCGAATAAGAAAAAGTGTAGCGCAACCAGCCAAGCCAATTTAGTCCGTTTCGGTCTGACAGATGTTAGACGGCTCGATATGTGCAATATTTTTAATTAAAAAGCGATTCTTTGGCCTGCAAAGCAATGCACTGCGAGAATAAAAGGCTTAGCCACCTATTAGACCAAATGCTATAGCCTATAAAGGTAGCTATTGTTGGCCTGAATTAAAGTAAATATTAAGCGCATTGGACTGTTAGAATTGTGTCAGTCCGTTTCGGACTGAGTAAGCCTGGTGCACCGCGCTACTTCTATTTTATTCGCACTATATACACCCTGCCAAGCCTACTCTTCAATTTTGGCCCGGACCTTCGTACCTCACTGCTGCTTTGTACCAATTAAGTCTAGTGTCTGTCCACTAGTAGGTACCTGCATACAAGTACATAGAGGTACCTATCATGTAGGTACATATCCACAATAATTCTACCTTATACTCGCAACGTCACCAGGTTAGCAGCGTCCAAAATGCCACTTGTCGAACACTAACTCCCAACCATGTCCCTGGAATTATCAGAGAAGCGCTTCACGGACTTGCAAGACCGGCTGAACGTGCTGCAAGACGCCACGAACCAGCTCAAGGAGCTCATTCATCGTCTCGCCAACTTCGACTTCCAGCCCGGGTCTGTGCCGCTCGGCGCTGCCGCCGACGACAATGTGGGCGCCGAGTTGAGCGCCGAGATCAACCAGATCCTGCGGGAGCAGGAGGAAGAACTCGAGTTGCTGCAGGAGGAGATTGTCGACATACGCCCGGGAAGGCCTGGCCATGCTCTCCAGCATGACAAGGACCGGTTGAAGGACGGGGCCGAACGGCTCGAGCAGGAGTTGCAGCTGTACGTCGCCCTCGGCCCTTTGTGTGTGTGGTGCTAGGCCACATTCCTGTCGCGGACACAGTGCTAAGACAGGGGAAATGCATGCGAATAGCTGTCGAAAGTCGTTCCGCAAGGCCCAGATCACGGCAAAGCGCAATTTGGAGGCTGCTCAGCGACAGGAACGAGAGCTCCTCTATACGTCCTTCTCGAGCCCGCGGTCCGATACATCATCCCCGGCGCCGGCCACCGCCGCTGTTGCTGCTGGCGGTCGTCGTCGTCGGCAGCAACAGACGTCGGAGATGTCTAAGGAGGAGCAGATGATTGGCGCTAGCCACAACGTCACGCAGTCGATGCGGCGAACGCACGACATGATGGCTGCTGAGCTGGTCAAGAGCGACTTCGCGCACAACACCCTTAAAGAATCGACCGAGGCTCTTGCCATGCTCTCGGAGAATTACTCGAGCCTTGATACGATGCTCTCGAGCTCTCGCGCCTTGCTCGGCACGCTGCTCAAGAGCCAGAAGACGGACACGTGGTACCTGCAGTCTGCCTTTTACTTACTCGTCGTCACAGTTGGATGGCTTATCTTCAGGCGGCTCCTATGGGGGCCGACCTGGTGGCTGGTCTGGCTCCCTCTGAAGCTGTTATTTAGAACTATCGTTGGAGTCTCCAACGCCGTCAGCCCGCGAGGCTCGCAGATCCAACCAGAATCACAGTCGGCTTCGATTGACTCCAACCCCCAACAAGTTTACATGAATAACAGGGACATCCCAACTGTCCGAGTCGGCTCCCCTCCTAATGAGTCACAGGCAGCGAAACAAGATGGGTCTCTAGTGGAAGAGGTCGGGAAGATCATTGATGAATCCCACAGTGCCACTCCAGGCCAAGAGGACGAGAGCAAAGAGGAGAACACATTAAGAGAACGTGAAGCTGGGGAGCTACCAAACCCGAAAAAGCGGATGATGGAGGACGAAGGGGGCGCGAGTGCCCAAACGACTGACTATCAAAGGATCAAAGATGAGCTGTAGCATCGGGAATGACATTTCTAATTCATGCTGTTTCTGACCATTTCTTTATCCCAAGTTTTGTCTTCTCTCGCTCCGTGGCTTAGTCTGACTGATCTGTCTGATTTCGCGGTCGTTGTTACGAGCTCGTCAAGGCCTTACTCCATCTAGGACTTCTTTCAGGCACAGCGATTCCGTATCACTCATAGTGGGGAAGCGCGGTCTCTCTGTTACCGTCTTGCTACAGTATAAGAAGGCGAATAGTCCTCCAGGTGAGGTGAGCGAGTAGCTCTCTCCCGGGCGGGCCAAATTTCTTTATACTACTATCAAATGCGCGTATATTCTATCATCGCGCTTCCTATACCATCCGCAGTCGCTATTGCAGAAGATCTGCACCCTGTGTTCGTTGAACTGGGAAATCCTGAGCATCGACCCTATGTTTTTCAGGCTAGGAACCGTGATACAGAACTCTCACGCGGCTAAGAGAAACTACGGACATCATGTCACGGAGGATATATACCGTTAGTCCAGACTTTGGATTAACGGCGTCGTTTTTCCGCGATACATCAAATAAGTGAGTCAGCTGCCATATCAATACATACCTAATTTGAATTCATTCTTGCCGGTTATGCTACCTGTGACCCAAGTTTCACTTTTTATATATATCGGAGTTAATGTAAGGAAATGGAATTCTCTCGATCTATTCCCTTACGCCTTATTCATGTCTGCTCGTCCGCTTATCTCCAGGATGATGATAATGGATCAAGCCCCTATTTGACATTCGTCCAATTCTTCTCTTCACTTCGATAAGCGAAGTCCCTTGCACTCAAGATTGAGAACGAAGGGGCGTGTATCTTTGCCCACTAAAAAAAGTTTATGAGCGTCAGACGATACTTGTATTTGAACCAGCATGCAAGCCATGGGTATGAAAAATGTCGACGAAGGTACCTCTCTCCCCGAACGCCCCTGTCCACCCCGTCTGTCCACTCCAAAGATAAGAAAAAAAGAAAAAAGGAAAAAAAAAGGAGGAAGAGAGAGAGAGAGATCCCATCAATCTGTATGCTCTAGCCCGCCAGTCAGGCCCGCCCAGCTCGCGGACAACATTTCCGAGATTCTCTCGTACGACGCAGAACCAAGGAAAATAGATATCGGACCAGCCGAATCTGGGCGAAATAAGGTGTCCAATTTTACACCCCATATGATCTGATCAATCAGCTAATAACACAATATCACCTGCCCCTTTTTGTTTCCCCTCATAGGAGGAGTTTTGTTCCCCTCCTGCCTTATCCCTTTTTAGCGGTTTTTTTTTTTTAAAAAAAAAAATCTTTTTCATCCGTCTTCTTCTTTTGCCTCGTTGCTCGAGTGATCAGATGAGACAAGCCAGAAGCGAGAGAGGGAATGACAGAAAGGGTGAGGGCGAGCAGCAACGGATATTCAGTGTTGTGTGTTAGAGTGTCGGGGAGTGGAGATGGTGGGGAAAAGGGGAGGCTGAGGGAAAGGGAAAGGAGAAAGGGGCAGGGGCTTTGCGAAATCGGGACTTTTTCATCCACTATCCACCGGGGCTGTCGGTCGTCGTCCCGAGGAGCTGGTCGATGTCGTCGAGCTGGAACTCGGAAGCGCCGCTGAGCGTCGTCTCCCAGTCCGTTGTGGGGATCGTCTTGTCCGCGGCCCCCTGCGACGCCGCATCTCCGGCCCCTCCTACTTCCGCTCCGGGCGTGGTGGCGGTGGTGGTGGCGTCGTTGCCGCCGAGGGAATGGTAGGCCTGCTCGAACTGCTGGGGCGGCGAGCCCACGTGGCCGCCGACGCCGTGGTCGAGCTGGAACGTGTGCAGGGGGTCCGAGGCGAAATCCGCTCCCTGGCCTATACCCAGGATCCCGAGGGCGTCGTACGACACGGCGTCGTGTGTGGCAGTGGCGCTGTTGCCGGCCCCGCCCCCGGGTGCTGCGTGGCGCGTCCCCATCAGCGAGGGGTCTATCTGGTGCTCGACGTGGTGGCGAGGGAAGTGGTGAGCCTGAGCCTGGGGGTGCAGTATGGCCGGGTGGTGCGGATGCGAGATCTGAGGGGCGTACGCGGTCGAAGAAGAAGACGGCATGAGCTCGCCGTACGAATGGCGGTCGAGGACGGGCGAGCCGTGGAACGACGGCACCGGCGAGCTCGTCTTGGTCATGTACACGGCCTCCGCCATGGTCGGCATCCCCCCCTGCTGGTGGTGGTAGGCGTAAGAAGGGACGCCGCCGTAGTGGTGCGGATAGGCGAACTCGGCGGCCCCCTGCTGGTGGTAGTATTGCTGCCCTTGCGCCGCCAGCGCCGACCCGTAGTCTGCGGGCCGCGGCTTGCCCGGGTTCGAGTACTGGTAGGGCGAAGGATGCGCCATCGGATACATCGGCGCCTGTAACGTGTACCCCGCGGGCAGGCGGGCGGGCTGCGAGCCTGGAGAAGGGGTCGTGTACACCGAGTGCGTATACCCGGGCGGCGCGTAGTCGGCGTCCGGGTCCATGTACCGCGCCGCGCGCGATGCGTTTCTCGAGGGCGGCCCGCTGCTGGACGGGTGCCACTCGTTGATGTCGTACGCGTCGAGGTTCGAGGCGTTGTCGTCGTCCGACTCGCGATCGCCGTGCCGGCTCCCGCCGCTCCCGCCGCCGCCGCCGCCGGGGTTCGGCTTCTTGACCTTGGATTTGGCCGGGGCGAACTTGTAGTCGGGGAAGGCGAGCCGGTGGTTGTTGCGCTCGATCTTGGCCCACTCGTCGTACTGGTCGCGCAGCTCCTGCGGCTCCATGCCCCAGCTGAGGCCGCAGACCTGCGAGATGACCTGGTGGTTGTCGTGGCCCTTCTCGGGCTTGCCCTCGCTGGCGCTCAGCTCCTTGCGCCGGATGTCGTCCAGCCGCTTCCACTCCTTGGTGCGGTTCTGGTACGCCTTGCGGTACAGCATGAAGGCGTTCATCGGGCGCTTCACCTTGCCCGTCTTGGACTGCGCCACCTCGAGCCGCCTCTCCTCCGGCGACCGGTTCACGTACGCCTGGATGTCCGTGTCCGTTATGTTCGTGAGGTCCTTCACGAGAACGCTGAGGGGGTTGGAGAGCGCGATCGAGGACGGCTCGCCGAACGCGTCGCCTATGGGTCTCTTCCTCTTCTTCGGCCGCGCCTTTGACGGCGCCTTCTCGACGCGCGCTGACCGTGTCAGCGTGGTCCCTGTTGATGGCCTCATGATCGCCCGCCCGCTACGGGTTGTCATTCCCTCGATCAGGACGGGTGTCGGTGGCGATGTGGCGGGTGTGCTGTAAGCGTTGTGGGAATTCTGTGCCAGTGTCTTATTATTAGTATTGTCGGTTACGCGAGGACTAAGGGGTTCGGGTTTTATTGTAGGATGATGACCTACTGTCGAGGAGCCCATGTCGGGGAGTTGAGGATAGGGGCTCGGATCTAGGTTATATGTCTGGTGGTACCCTCCTGTAGTATATGAGGGAGCCGTGTAGGGGGATTGGTGATGTATCGGGGTGTGATGATCGTAGGAATTCATCATATTCGTCCGCGGACCTGGGCTCGAGTATCTCGAATGTGGATTCGATTCCATGTGGCTGCCTATGTCGACCGCGTGATGTTCTGGGTGGGAATAAGATGTAGATGCCGTCGCATTGTGTTGAATCAGTTGCTGAAATCCGCTATGAAGCACATCATCAGACTGGTGCAGTGTGTTTGACGGTGTCGGGGATGGTGGTTCGCCCTTCTCCATCTCATCGGTTTTCTTTTAAGCCTGAGTGAGAAGTTTTATGGATTTAGAAGAGAGGTACTGAATCGTCTTTGAGGCTGAAAGATGAATGGGACTGTTCAGGTTTGTGAGGGGTGGATAAAGATGGTATCGTACATACAACGGCGGAGGACTGAAAGAACTTGTTCAAAGAGAAATGCCCTGCCCGCGCAACAAAACAAGGGGAAAAGAAGGGTTGCCGCTAATCTGCCCCTGGGTTTTTTCTATCTATTTGGCATGCCCGTATACACACACATACATGGGGCCGATTGATAATAATTTGGACACACGTACGTTATTCAGCCGGCCTCGTGGGACCAGTTCGGACCAGGTCGATTGCACCGCGCATGGGGTTTCCAATGTCGAATAGTTGTAGGAAGATTGGCCGATCTAGGGCACGCACTGGCAGACAGCTATTGATGAATAGAACTTGGGGATGGCGGCGAATATGGACGTCGCTCGGATCGACAACTCCTAGTCCCTTGTTCTGCTCCCCCTTCAGAAGCTACTGGGACTGTTCTGGTCACCGTCCGTGTTGTCCTGGCCACAAGATGTCGCCGGCGCTCAGGATAGAACAGAGGTAGGCGGCTGGAAAATCGAGAAATAGCGGATCTGAGGCCGGTACCTCTTTCGAAATTCCAGGAGGAGTAGATGACAGGCGGTAGCGGGTTAAAGGAGAGTCTCGGTCTGGCTGCGAGAAGGAGTGGGCAGGTGTGCTGTTCCAAGGGACCAGAAATGCCCGTCTGAGGAATCTGCCAACGAATCAGTATTTCATGTCATCTGATACGTCTCGCCTTGCTCATGTCTGGTTCCAAACATCTAACCTGGACATATGCTCCCTACAACACATGGCACCCGATGGACGGCCGCTTGGCTTCTCCCGGCTGCTAGGTAAGGTAGTTTGCTAACTAAGCAGAGATCGACGGCCAACCGTAGCCAAGAAGAAGCTATGTCAGAAGCAATGCAGCCCCGGCATAGAATCTATCAGAAAGTGGGTTTGCGTTTCTGACAGGCGATGCAGGCGGGCCACCACACAGGGCATGATAGAGACAGAGAGAGCATGAGGATTGCGGACTTGGGGGGCCGGGGTACGTGCAGGACGGGTCGGTCAGGTGAAAGGGTAGACATCTGGCACGAACCTAATGCAGGGTCTGTCTCTTTTTATTTATTTTTTTTATTTAGATATTTATTCCCCCGCGTAGTGGTCGAGGTCTGGACGGGCGACGGAGAGGGGGTGAACGCACGATGGCGCTCTGTAGATCGATATTGCCTTACTGATGCTTCTCAGGGTTGCTCTCAACCGACACGGTAGACGCCAAGGTTGATGGACCGGGATAGATTGTGCGGGTACCAGATCAGTAGCAGGGCCTATTGGGAAATAGGTGTGTATGAGGTGGTACGGCACCCCTGATAGATGGGTGAATGAGTAAATGGGATAGACTGTGTGTCGAATAATTGATCAGTACACGCCCCCCTGACTATTGTTGGCATTGACTTGAGTGTAGATGAAGCACTAGAAGATTTCTGCGGCGCCTCTAACCAAACAAGCCTTACTACAGACTCTTCTTTGGCCTCCTTTGTCAAGATACTCTCAAGGAGAAACAACTGCAGCCCGTGGAGTGGTGGTCCCCGGTGACGAGACCTAGCAATCTAAGCGTACCTCTTGTGGTTCATGGAATCTTTCCGATTCGAGTTGGCGAGCAGTTGATAGATGGGCTGTGTAGATGTTGGCGACCAAAGGAGTAATAGGCTCGTTAGCAGAGAGTTCGATGGTTGGATGTTGAGTTGTGTGCTGAAGATTGCCAGTTGTTGGATCTGGATGGTTCCACACACAAAGTACGCGCGTATGTATGTATAAGTCCTTTGGGGATCTGATCTAACCAGGCGCATCCGACGACCGAGGTGATGTGATAGCTACTGAGATGAGACCAAGACGACGAACAGAGTACCGACGCTGGATGCGGTCTTTGTCAAACTGAATATTTACTACAGCAAGCGGCAACAAAAGATCTCATTCGGCCTCGCCGAGAAAGAAAAATTCTGGGCCCAGAGTTATTTGTACCGCCTTTCTTCCCTCCTCCTTTGACCCTCGATAGCTAGAATTTCCGCTTGCGGACAGGAAACGATTTCAGTGGTAGAACCGCGTCACGCTGAAAAGATGCGTTCTTCGCTCCCGCACCGCTCTAATCTCACTAGGGGCGAGACCATGGCCGTCTTCAGGGTCGAGTTGTACAAGTACCTAATCTATTCTGCTCCTGAGGACGGAGCATTCCGGACTGTTCGATGCCCCGTCCTGCTCGGCCATGCAATGCCATGTTCCCTGCCGCGAACTGGAAAGAACCTGGCGTCTAGAGCTTGACAGCTGCGACTGCAGGTGAGTAAACGGCCTTGCAGGTGATTTCATTACAATACCGGCTGCATGAGAAACAGACGCGTGAAATCTAGAAGAGCTGCGCATAATTACACGGCGCGAAAAGGATAGCATATTGGGTGGCTCAGAAGGCTCAGAGACGCAGCTGAGCATCGCCTGGGTACGGGCTGGGTAGGCTAGGCTAGGTAGGCAGACGTGGAACAATTCTGTAACCAGAGACCGATCTAATTCCTGCCGGCAGGAACCGAGACAAATGTTCATCTCTGGCGTTGTGGGGGTTCCTGTTGCTGTGGTTCTTGCGCGACCGCCGCCGGGAGAGGCACTGGAATGCTTGTCTCTGCGAGCTCCGAAAACGTGCGTGTGAGACCCAGGAATCGCCACACGTCCCGCATTCCTTTGAACCACTGTTGGGGGAAAACATCCAATGGAAGAGACAGCCTACATAATTATTCCCCTTCCCTAACGTTGGTGCTGTGCAAGCGGAATGAAGTCCTGCATTTGCATTTACCGGCGGCTTCGGACCCCCAGCAACGTGAGGTCTGTTCATATTCTCGCTCCCACAAGATAAGGTAGGGTAGGCTTGCTCATATAATTACTTGTTATTATCGTCGGCCTATACGCCAAGACTGGTACCCTTCGCCTATCTAGAGTGTGGAGCGTAGTGACGTAAAAAAAGGTCGATGAATAAGAGTCCGAGATTGGAAGACTTGGAGGCTGTGGTGTGCTGTTGTAGTCATATCCATCCATACCCCCCCCCCCTTCTCCCTGTCTCTGTTCCTGCCAGCTAGATGGTTGTTTGTATTGCCCACCCCTGTCTGCAGAGCGGCTGTAGGCATTAGCCTCATTGACTGTTTGAACGTCGATGAACATGCATCTGCGATGGAAGCAAGCGGCAGACGCAGATGATTGGGGGACTGCGCTGCCGATACATGCTCCCGACCAGGTATTAGATCTAGGAAATAACTAACAGAACGCAGCATATCCACTCCTGCGTCCGCACGGTTGACCTGTCGTGCTGCTGGGGCGACGCCTACTACCTGAGTGGGTGGCTTGAGAGGAGGGCTGTTCACTTCGTATCGGCCCTAACGGTCGTGGCGAAGATTAATATTAGCACACTACGCTACCTGCGGACTTGACAAATATCTTGGTAGGCACGTGCTCATCATCGATTGTCCCGTCTTCGTCATGGATTTCTGTCCCCTTCCCGGCTATTGCGAATAAGTCTTTCGATGTTGACTTTGACTGGCTGCTGATGTCAACACTGACCGCACACGATGATATACCTGCGGCAGATATGCTGGTCTGGTCACGAGGCACTCTCTACCGCATTTGCATTCCAGGGGCTGGTAGATTGTCCCATTTCGGGCCAAGCTGTCCACACCGTACCGTACGACAACCCCTGGCCTACCGCCTGCGCTGGTAGATGAGATGTCTCGGCGCTCTGGCCAGCAGTTCACCCAGACCGTCGGAATCGTGTGATGGATCAACTCAAATGCCAGCCGACGAGACCAATCACGACGAAGGACCGCCGCCGTTGCGGGGACGTGCTCATTAGGCTGCCAGGGTCGCCCAAAGGCGATTGGCCCGATGGCACTCGTCTTCCATCGTCGGGTGCGCGCGCACATTGAGGCCCTGCGAACTCCTGTAGACATACCCAGGTTAGTTGCTCACTACTGTAGAGTGTGAGACATAGACACAGATTGGGGCTGACGCGGGCAATAATCGGTCTGGCTGGCTAATAATTAGCCAGTAGAACAGAAAAAAGAAAAGACAGGAGAAGAGAAGGAAAAAATACTAACGCTTCATATCTACTTGTAAACTCGAACGGTTCTTGTTTCTTTCCTATCTTCCTTCCGATGTAATCGTCAACCTTGGCTAGAGGCGTCCAGCAAGATTAAGATTAAGCAGTAATACGGTATTAAGCGGATAACTCCATGTGAGGTGGTTTGAAATGGCAATAGGAAGACAGCAATGGAAAAAAGACGCCTCCCGTCCCGTTATTAATATTCACGGTAGCTCAGTCTAAATCCCATAGGATGCATCATATCTCATACAACTGTCTCTCTGTTTCGTTTTCCTTCTTCAAGGCCATCCCGACAAATCTTATGCTCAATACAAGCTGAAGATTAAATGAGCCAGGGTTGTCCGCCTATATACCTTCCCTTCGTCTTAACCATTAAAGGATCGGTCAACATTGCACTCAGACACGAAGACTCTTGTACCAGACAGCCTTGCTGTCGCTTCTCTATAGTATGTATGTCTGCTACCCTCACTCATCCATCTATAAGCGAGTGTGGTCCCGAAGGCTACTGCAGTGCCTTACCCTGGCCGGGCAGGGTCAGCCGACTTGATCGGCGGTGTAAATATCTGCTCTGTAGGAGAAGGGGATAAAGCGGTTGCGGGAGGCAGAATGGAGGGAGCCGGCGACGAGTGAATTCTGTCGCCTAGTTGCTGTGGAGGTGGTGAGCGTTTCGTTGGTGAAATCCCATTCCTGCTTGGTGGAAGGCTAGGGGTGGCATCACTGCCACCAAAGGCATCCATGTCTAGCTGCGGCGTTGAGAGTACGTTCCGCTGCCCTGGCGTGGCACGACTTGGGGTCTGAAGGGACTGAGAAGACGTTATAGGGGCTGCACCTGGTGAAGAAGAGCTGAGGTTCGAGTGGATATTGGCAGGATCAAATGGTTTCTTCAGGGGTGACTCCAACTTTGCCTCTGTGGAAGTTGCAGGTGCCGTCGCAGCAGGAACAACCTTGCTGGGTGACCCCTGAGAACTGCTTCTTGCGGGAGGATAGAAAATTCCTTTCTGAGGTAGTTTAACTTGCCCCGAATATGATCTGTTTTCAACATCGGGCGATGAGGAGCTGAAAAGAGTTGAATAGGTCCTTGATTTGTTGGGTGATTGTTCTGGTGGAGATAGAGCTGGATGTGGCGAGGAGAAAGCGTGAATCCCGTCCCCGCTAGTGTACGGAGACACGGGTGGGAGCGCATGGGTTTGACCTGACAGTTTTACCGGAATACTTGGAAACCCTGTAGGTTGAAGAGCTGGCGGCAGTTGAGATCGATCAGCAGCTTGCAATTTCTCAATAGGACGTGCGATACCCGAATGGTCGACAGCCTTGCTTGATACTTGGACCACACTGTCTAGATTCGGTCTCGGTTCCGGGTGAGATTGGACAGGGGAACTTGTGCTGTCTCTTTGTCTCATTGACGAGGTGTCCGGCTGAGAGATCTTCAACTTGATTACAGGCGGTTTTGTCTCGTCCGCCTGCAAAGCCTGCTGGTGCCGGCAGCTCTTGCAGATAAAATGAAAGTCGTCCCGGTCGGCCTCCTGTTCACTGATGCCGACACATTTGCTGTGTTGCCAAATATTGCACCTTTCGCAGGCAACACTATGCGTGCCATCGTCAACTTGACCGTATACACCACAGATACAGTCGAATATCCAGTCGTCGGCTTCGTCTTCCAGCTCTTGTAAGAGCCGCTTGTTCTTGGCGATCTCGGCCTTGGTTCGTCGTTCCGACATTCGTTTATCTCCGCCAATGCTATTGCTATCCCCTGAAAGCTGAGCGAGTTCTTCTTCGTGTTGCAGCCTTCTGGTTTGTCGTTCTTGGAGTCTTTCTTCTCGAGATCTCGCTCGATTGTCATGCTCCTTCTCTAATTTTAAGCGCTTTTGCTCCGCCTTTCTTGCAGCCCTTTCCTCTTCTCGGCGTCTCTCCTCTTCTTCTCTAGCTTGTTGCTGTAGTTTTTGCTGTTCTGTCTTGCTAGCGATGCGGCTCGACCTCTTGGCATGGGCCATCTTTTCGAGGCTGAGCAGTTCCTTTTCTCTCTGCAAGGCTTTGCGCTTGCGTAACTCCTCTTGTCTCTCGAGCATGGGCAATAAGTGTTCTTCAACAGTCTTTGAGAGAATCCTCTCGTTCTCATCACGAGTCTTCCGCATGGATGCTAGAAATTTCTGGATATCATTCAAGCTAATTCCGATGCACTCCCATTTGGCACCACCGAGACCATCATCTTCGGGCGTTTGTCCTTCCTCGATGTCTGATGTGGGGTCGTCGTCAACACCGTCACGGTTCTGAGTGGCCAAACCCGATGTCCGGCGTCTCTTTGAGGCACGCGCTGCGGCTTTGGCTTTCTTTGTATTCTTCTTCGGTTTCCACGTTGGTAATATGGGTGGAGCTGGTGTTAAGCGATAGAGACGATTGTCATCTAAAATGTAGTACGTGCGATCCTCACTGTCCCATCCGGTCGGTTCAATGCGCTGCGGCCTCGTTAGCTTATTGAAACATAGATGGCAGTAGAGCGTCACAAACCCAGTCGGTTTGGTCACTAGGTTTCTGCTCATCCATTTTCTCGCGAATGCGCTCAGGATGGAGCATTATCCATTGAGTGAGCTGCTGTAGGACTCGAATCTTTGATACTGGAGTGTCAGTAACCGGACCCTAGCAAAGATAGGAGGTAGCCAAACCTTTAACAGGGCGTCAAAACCATCGAACCTCGCTGGTGATTCGGCAGTCCCGAAGGGATTACGATCTGGTGCTTTGGCGACATATTGCCGGCGAGTATACTCGTCGAAGAGATCGTAACTGTGTGCTGCGTAAGCATTGTGTATCCGTCTCGGGATAAAAGCTTCTCGACGTACGTGAGGCCGCGGTGCGACGATACAAACCTCAATAAGGCGAGTCCGATATCGACGAGAACGGTGGACTGTGGCTTGAGGCATTCGGCTTCTAGATCCTAAGGTCACGGCCGGATAATCAATATAAAGCCTCGGCATAAGCAGAAGGACGGGTTGGCATACATCTATGTCGATACTCTCGTCAATCTTGACAACCCGACCAAAGAGATAGATCCACTGGAAAAGATTCGCGAACTGCCACGAGTTTCTTAAGCGATGGAGTAGATCGGAGTCAGGTGGGGGACGCGCGACATCATCGGGCTCCATGTCGCGCAGGGAGCGTTTTCGGGACGAGACCATCGTTTCGGAAAGGCAACAAGGCGACAGATCGACGTCTTCAGAGTTGTGGGAGGCGTGAATGTGTCCAGCACTGTTAACAGCCTAGGAGGTCTGAGTTGGGCTTCGTTACGGGCAGAGGCGAGGTGATGCAAGTCCGATAAAAAAATACCATGGCCGAGTTGCAGAAGACGAGTTTCCAGCAGGTCAAGGGTGGTGAGTAGCTATTGTCGAGTGCTTGAATGCCAATGTCAGTGGGATATCATTTTGGTGTGCCGGCCAAAGTGAGTGAGCGATAGTGAAGCCTGTCAGGTTGTCGCATGTGGATTTTATTTGGCGCGACGTACGGCGTCACTACGCGACGCCGCCCTCTCCTGTGGAGCCTTCATATATCTCTAGTGGTATCCACATAAGTAAGTACCTACCTACTTACATGTACATAGAAAGGTACCTCTTCTTTGTACACAGTCTAGTACTGTACCTACATATAATACCTGACTGCTCAAAAGTAGTATATTGTAAGTAGGTACTTCGTAGGTACTTATGGAAAGGTATCTTCCCCACCAGTAGGTACGAAGTACCAGGCTTTTAACAAGTGCCACCCACAAGTATGGAGAGGTATGAAGTATCTAGGTACCTTTATATAAGGGTACTCTGTACCTACCAACATGTCCTTTGCAGTTAGAGATACTTACAAAGTGCCAATCTTTACTTGTAGACAAACATACATCTATCCTACACGTGTACCTGGTAGTATTTAAACAACATTCAAACGTCCAACGGCCATTAAACTTTGCTCAACCTACTCATTTTCTTACATCTAGTAAAATTACATAGTACATGTAGGTAGGTACACTGTAGTACCTATGTAGCCCCTGTATACCCACCAGACACAAAGTGCAGATACATCATAGGTATGCTCTAATAATTACGAACTTCAAGTAACTGCCTACTAATGTACCTACCTACTTCGTACAGCGTACACCTACAAACCTAGGTACAGTACTTCGTACCTCTTTTTACTATTATAGGCGCACTAGTGCTGCAATGGGGGTGGGGCCGTTGAGACTCCAAGTCTGATGCCAAGAAGAAGCTGCGCCGCCCTCTGCTTCACATAACGTGTGTCCTACCTTCCAGCTAACCTCGTAGATATCCGTCTAAGACCAATCATCTTCAAGGTGTCCGGCGCCATTTCCTTATCGATCTTGTTGTTACCTTACCTAACATAATCTACCTACCTCCCGAGTCCCAAGTCTCTTCTTCTACCGTCTCACTTTACTCACTTAACTTTTCGTATATCCTTACCTTCTCCGAAGTGCTCGCAAACCTTCACCATTCCGAGCGTTCTGTGAATTGATGCTGTCCCTCGTTCTAATACCTTGCCGTCCTCATTCGAGGTCCTCTTACCGGCGAAATTCCCCCTGCCATTAGTCCGCATCGAAACCGAAACGAAACGCACTCGATCTACCACGACGACGATACTCTGCGACAATACTCTGTTAACCGACGATTCGTTGCCCCTGTGTACCTAGTTGTAGGCATGCTATCGACCTAGCCCTAGAGGCTGCACCTAGAAGCTGGTACACGCTCGCGCGCTCACCTGGTTAGATGCCCTTCAGATGGGCCACTTGATCGTCAGCTACATGATCCTGACTCCATCATGACCGGGTCGTCGTCGACCTCTCCTCGACAGTCCCAGCAAACTGCGTCCCCTTCACGCCGGCGGTCGATACCCCTACGAGATCTCGGCTCGCCGCATGAATCTGGTGAAGTTGGGTCCCTGGCGGACCGCAACCTGCCCACCATCTCGACGTATTGGGAGGGCAACCGATTTCAACACGGACACCATGATGATTATGAACAAAGCCCTGCTTCTCCCTTTGACGCCTCCGGGCTTCAATTCGCACTCCCTCCGGATATTCGGCCGCCCCAGCCCATGACGACTGGCACAGATCCCGTTCCTACGAATCCCTATGTGGCCCAGACTCCCTACTACGAGGAAACCCCCCAAGATGATTACTTTGATTCAGACCGCGCCCCCCTCACCTCGACTGCTCAGCCCATCGCTGGCGCCCCCCTGGGCGCGTCCCAGTCCGAATCACATCCGAGAGATAGTTTCCAGACCGTCTCGGACATCGATAACAGTAGGCCGCGCGGGCGTTCTACCCAGCTGCTCGGCTTTGACTTGGAGAACAACCCAGATCGCGCCAGGCATCGCAGCTATGGCAACTCGCTTGTACCTTCCGACCATCGGGTCTCTCGGATCCAAGGCACAACTGATGCATTGCAAAAGGCTGGGTCTATTGTTAGAGCCATGTCTCAGCGTGTCGTAAACATTAGTGGGGAGGGGGAGTCGATAGAACAACAACGTCAGCAACGTTCAAGATCACCAAGTGCCGATGGTCGTCGCCCATCTGCGGGCCGTTTATCTTCTCAAACCGGCATCGACACATCATATTCATCGCAGGTTTATCCGGCCTCGCCCCTTGAGAAGAAGGAAAGCGAGTCTGACTGGGGTGTACCCGAGCCGGCCCTCCCTCCACGTCGTGCCGGGCCCATGCCGAATCCTTTGAAGGGCCGGTCGCTGGGTATATTTCCTCCCGACAACTTCATCCGGCGAAAACTTTGCGATATCTTGGTCAACCCTTACCTAGAACCCACTCTCCTTGTCTTGATAGTTCTACAGGCTATCTTACTTGCTGTCGAGGCCGCAAACAGCGTCTGGGAGGACGGGAATCAGCGAAAGCCACTATGGGACCCGTCCTCTGCAATTAATTGGGCAATTCTCGCTCTCTTCATTATATTTACGGTTGAGCTCATCGCTCGCGTTATAGTCTCTGGCCTCATATTGAATCCAGCCGAATATAGCACTGTGGATCGCAAACGTGGCATTCGTAACGTGATTTCAGACAAATACAACGCCGTCTTCCGGCCGCAACGCCATAAATCTGTTAACGTTCCGCGGCAGGAAGCTTACGGCCCATCCACATTTGCTCGGTCATTCACCATGATGCATGCCATGCCAGAGACGGTTGAAGAGCAGATGAGACTGCACCTAGCACGGCGCGCATTCTTACGCCATGGCTTTAATCGGCTCGATTTTGTTGCCGTTATTTCTTTTTGGATCGCATTCGTGTTAGGCTTCACTGGCTTGGAGGAAGAATATCATCTCTATATATTTCGAATGCTCAGCTGTCTTCGGATCATTCGACTCCTTGCCCTCACCAACGGTACTGCTGTAAGTTATTCTAACCCCCGCGAAACCGTATTTCTAGTCTCGTTTTAATCTTTGATATAGATTATCCTGCGGAGTTTAAAGAAGGCTGCTCCGTTACTCCTCCGTGTCTCCTTCCTAATTGGCTTCTTCTGGTTATTATTCGCGATAGTTGGGGTCCAAAGCTTCAAATCAAGCCTGAGTCGCCAATGCGTCTGGTTGGATCCTCTACAACCTAAGAATTTCTCAGCGGCTTATACCAATAACATGACCTTTTGCGGTGGCCACATCGACAATGATACTCTTAAGCCTGTTTCTTGGGTCAAATTCAACAATACAGACTCAGAAACAAATTCTTTGGACAACCTTATCAAGGCGGCGGGAGGTGCCAAGGGCTTCATTTGTCCTCAGCACTCGATTTGCCTTGAGCAGCACAGCCCATTTAATCAAACCGTTAGCTTCGACAATATCCTCCAATCGTTGGAGTTGGTGTTCGTTATCATGAGTGCCAATACTTGGTCCGATCTCATGTACTATACCACAAACTCGGATTTCCAAGCCGCGGCACTCTTTTTTGGTGCTGGAATTATGATTATGATGTTGTGGTTAACCAATTTGCTGATTGCAGTGATCACTTCTTCTTTCCAGGTCATACGGGAAGAAAGCAGCGCGAGCGCGTTTACAGCCGATCAGGATCCCTTGCTCACAAGTCCAGAAGAGCCACAATTACAAAGAGCCGCAGGATTGCAAAGAATATATGACAAGACATCAATCTTTTGGGTCGTCCTGATTGCTTATGAAATATTCGCTCAAAGTTGGCGAAGCTCAAGTATGTCGGAGGAGCGCAAGAACTTTATCAATGTTTCTACTATTCTTGTCACCGCCTTGCTCGATGTCGAAATTGTTATTCGAATCATTGCCAACTGGAGGACATTCCACAGAACTAAGCGCAACTTGGTCGATCTTGCACTTGCGGTTGCAAACACCATCATCCTTCTACCACCAATCCGAAGCAATCAACAAACCTATGCATGGCTCACAATTTTTCAAATTCTCCGTATCTATCGCGTGGTCCTAGCCATTCCCATAACAAGAGACTTGATCTTGTTGGTTCTCGGAAATGCCACTGGTATCGGCAACCTCATCATATTCGTCTTTTTAATCACATTCATCATGGCAATATTTGCCGTCCAACTTTTCCGAGGCGAGATACCACTACATGACGATGACGGCAACCTTATCAATATTTCGTTCTACAACATATTCAATTCGTTTCTAGGCATGTACCAGATTCTCTCGAGCGAAAACTGGACAACAATTCTGTACGATGTGACATCATATACAAATTCACGGAACACCGCCTGGTATGGGGCTATATTTCTCATTGCTTGGTTCATCCTTGCCTTTTTTATTCTTGTCAATATGTTTATTGCCGTCATTCAAGAGAATTTCGACGTATCTGAGGATGAGAAACGGTTGGAACAAGTGAAGGCCTTTCTTCAGCGCAAGGAACTAGGCAGTTCCGCCGGTAGCAATGTTGCGCTATCTGAAATATTTTCATTCGGAAAGCAAAGACAGAGACGAGATCCACTAGACTATGGGCCAGCCACAATGGAAATGCTTCTAAAGGACGCCGTAGTGAGAGAGTTCCTTGACGACCCTTCGGATCTCCTTCACCACCAGACTCCTCCCGATAACGAAAGCGCTCCTCAGAATGCCCCCGGCTTAGAGAACGGGGCCGGCTTCTTGTCCTCAATACGCAGAAAGCTTCAGAAGAGTATCGGACACAAGGAACCCAACCCGTTTTACTCCAACACCCAGTTCAATGGGCCGAACGATACGCTAGATCCTCGCCAGATGGCACGGCAAGTGCTGTCTGCTACTCTGGAGCGACGCAAAGCGCAGAGAGAGTATTTGAGACGTCACCCAACTTACAACAATGCCCTATACATTTTTTCACCTAGAAACCCGATTCGGCGGCTTTGCCAGCGTATAGTCGGTCCTGGAAGGGGAAGCGAGCGATTCGATGGTGTTGAACCGAACAAGATCGTTTGGTATAGCTTCTCGGTCTTTATATATGCGGCAATCATTGCTATGGTGGTCCTCGCTAGTGTGACTACTCCACTATACCAGAAGATATACCTCGAGGCCAATAATCTTGATCAAGTTCATCACAGTGCCTCGTGGTTTGTCTGGGTTGATTTAGCATTTGCCGTTTTATTCACAGTTGAGGCTGCGATAAAAATCATCGCCGATGGGTTATTCTTTACCCCGAACGCGTACTATCGAAGCTTGTGGGGGTTCATAGACGCTGTAGTCTTAATCACGCTGTGGATCAATGTTCTTACCTTACTCTTCAACGATGAATCGGTGTCTAGAGTTGTTGGCGCGTTCAAGGCCCTGCGGGCTCTGAGACTGCTAAATATTAGCAATACTGCCCGGGATACTTTTCATTCTCTCGTCATCGTCGCCGGGTGGAAGATTATAAGTGTAAGTCGCCTATCCAGTATAGTTCAAATGTTTCTACTAATTCTTTTCTCAGGCTGCCCTCGTCTCATTATCTCTTTTGATCCCGTTTGCAATATATGCTCTGAATCTTTTCTCCGGGCAGCTTCTCAGCTGCAACGATGACCAGCTTACAAGTCTCACTGAGTGCTTTGGCGAGTATCAAAGCGCACCCTCCAACCCAGATTGGCCGTTACTTGCGCCTCGAGTTGCTGAAAATCCATTCTTCAGCTTTGACGATTTTGGTGCATCTCTATTTATTCTCTTTCAGATTGTGTCACAAGAAGGGTGGGTTGATGTATCGTTTGCTGCCCAGTCAATTACTGGTCCTGGATTCCAACCTCAGGATATGGCGTCTCGTGGCAACGCGGTATTCTTCGTTATCTTCAATCTGCTTGGGACAGTGTTCGTGTTGACCTTGTTCATCTCGGTTTTCATGCGCAATTACACGGAACAAACAGGTGTTGCATTTCTGACAGCCGAGCAACGTAGTTGGCTTGAGCTTCGAAAGCTGTTGCGTCAAATCTCTCCCTCAAGGAGCTCTTATGATGAGTCCGAAAATAAGTGGAAGAAGTGGTGCTACAAAAGAGCGATCGAAAAACGAGGCAAGTGGTACACTGCCATCACCGTTGTTTTGGTCCTCCATCTGGTGTTGCTGTTATTCGAGTATTATCCGGAGCCGGAGTGGTGGTCCAACACCAGAGACGTCATCTTCCTATTCTTTACGCTCATATACATTGCCAACATTATTGTCCGTATTGTTGGGCTTGGTTGGAAACGGTTCAGACGAAGTTCGTGGGACGTTTTCTCACTGATAGCAGTCTCTGGTGCCTTCATAACGTCACTCGTGCTGATCGAAGAGCAAGACAAGGAGGCCTTCGTGCAGCTTCACAAAGGCTTTCTAGTCGGTATTGTGCTGCTTCTCATTCCTCGGAACGATGCCCTCGACCAGCTTTTCAAAACTGCTGCTGCAAGTTTAACAACAATTATAAATCTACTTGCCACCTGGGTTGTCTTTTTCGTCGTATTCGCCATTGCTCTAACTCAGGTATTCAGCTTGACGCGTTTTGGCAGTCAAGAGGATACTTATGTCAATTTCAGAACCGTCCCCAACGCCCTCATTCTTCTCTTCAGGATGAGTGTTGGTGAGGGCTGGAATCAAATTATGGAAGATTTCGCACAGATCAAAGCACCGCTCTGTGTTCCAAACTCGAATCTTTTCCGAAGCGACTGCGGTGATACGGCATGGGCCAGAATCCTCTTCATCGCATGGAACCTCATCAGCATGTATATCTTCGTCAACCTTTTCATTTCGCTCATATACGAGAGTTTCAGTTATGTGTACCAACGCTCAAGCGGTATGGCACATATCGATCGTGACGAGATTCGGAGATTTAAAGAAGCTTGGCGGAGTGTGGATCCAGCGGGCACTGGCTTCATCACCAAAGAAGCCTTTCCGAGACTCCTGGGAGAGCTCTCCGGCGTTTTTGAGATGCGAATATACGAACACGAAGATTCTGTAAGTCGGATACTCGAAGATGTCCGAGGTGTTGGCCAGGGACCAGGACGACATGCATCCATTGCTACAACAAGCGATCTCAGTCGGGTAGACATTAGAAAACTAAACGAAAGGCTCGCGGAGATTGACATCGAAGGAGTTCGAGCACGACGTCGCCGTTACAACATATTCTACGAGGAAGTCATGGTGTCTGCGGATCCAGACAGGGGGATTTCTTTCACGACGGTATTAATGATCATGGCACATTGGAATATCATTAGCGACAGCAAGAGCCTCAGGTGAGTTCCCATACCCTCTCTCATGTCGACAGGCACCTGACGTTTGCAAACAGATTAGAGGAGTTTCTTCGACGCCGTGCTAGACTTCAACGCGTGGAAGAGCAAGTGAATCGAAGGATTGTACTGGGGTTCTTCGATACGCTGTAAGTCCTCCCCACCCCCTCCAACTCCAACGAATCAGTGCGCTGAATTTCATAGCTATTACTCTCGCCAGTTTAGGCGCCACATGGACAAGAAACGGTCTGCACGCATGACGGTGGTTCCGCAGCTTGACGTGCCCGAGATCTTTGTCGACGACGAGAGCGACGACGCTCATGACGGCGCTCGTGACGGCGCCCGTGTCGTACAGCAACGTACCACATTGGCAGCTCCACTCACTCCAGCACCAGCAGATCTTCTCTCGGTATCTGATACTGCACGACCACAACATAGGAGCTGGTCTCAAGGCGCTGATATATCTACGTATGACCCAACGCAGTCTCATCCCCTAAGTGCCCCCCGAGCTGCACCCACTGTGCCCGGAAGTCGCCCAGAGTCTTCGACCTATAGCTTTGATGTGCGGGAAAGCACTACCCCCAACATCCATGAACGACAAGGAAGCGAGGTCACGCCCACGCAGGTTAGGAGCTTTCTAGATGATTCGGTATGGGCTGAAAGCATACGTCGGAGTGCCACTGTACGCAAATCTGTACGACGTTCGGACTGGATGGGCCGTCATTGAGAGAACTACGATCACTCCCTCGAAAAGGAGTACCGCTTACGAATCTTAAAATGAAGTGGACCCATGTTGGTGCTCCATGGTTGATGACCTACATGGAAAGGAAACCTCTTAAAAACACACACACGTACCGCTTTGGAAAAGCCTCGAGCGACTTGAGGCTATATCAAGGCTATTCAAACAGGCCTGGACTTTTTGATTATTTTTTTAAAGCGGCGGTGGTCGTTTAATCTGAGGATACGATACGGCGTTGGGGTGGGCTTCGTTGTTTAACATAGCATGAGTTAATTAGGACGGGTGACATGACTTGATACGGACGAGCTCGGAACGTAATGCCTCACATTCGGCCAAGCTGGTACAAAGGCTGAGCGATACGTATATCTTCCAGCGGGCTCATGGGAAAACGAAGGGGAATAATGTACAGGATAGACGGATGAAGGACGCATCTTAGAATGAGGTTAGACAAAGTTGAATATGGCAGTTGTTTTGTCGGCCTTGACTCCAACCACCAATTAGACTAATCCGTGTCAGACCTGTATACAACTAACTACCAGGTTACCTACAGTAGGTACATGTAGGCTAGATTCGGTTGATTGACCGATCCGTACTTCGTACGAAGTACACGTGAAGAGTTGACAGTTCCCGGTATTTGGACCCTCGGACGAAATCAAGTCATCGAGGTCCAAGTTGACAGGCAGGTATCTAAGTATCTTAGGTACTTATCTCAACCTCCATGAAACGTCGCTGCTGCGCCTAGAAACCTTAGTCCCTACCCGGGTCACCGACTCCTGACAGGTGCCTGCTACACTAGAAATGTGAAGGTGGGTAACTGTACAGGTACCGGACATCCCAGCCGCCGATCATACGGACTCTGTAACCACCAGTGCCTCTGCTCACCCCGGCTCGCTTCCCCCAAGTTCTCAATTCTCGCGGCTCTTACACGCGTCTCGCAACGAGCTCCGCTGAGGGACGTGACTTGTCTCACCACGCAGCTACCAATGGTAAGCTAGGTATGCCAGGTGAAACAGTGAAACAGTGAACAACAGTTGCTACACTATTCTTCTCCATTTCAAGTTTTGGCATGCTGTCTTCATGCATCGATCGATGGCTATCGTCTGACTGACTCTCTGGCCGACGTCTATTGAAAGCTACTAATATATCGAATATCTGATAGTCTTGCTTGACCGCCATCCCTCAGATCCAATCCCGAGTGGGAATGATGCTCTGATAGAGAGAGGCTACTAGGTGGGATGATTCAAGTTGATGGATGTGCCCCCTGCTACTGCACTAACTAATCCAGAGCATGAATCGCATCTCGTACTGTGAGTCTGTGGCTCGATCGTATTCCGGTGCGGAATCTTATTCATGCATGAACCTAAGTCACGATCCTCAACCCCCTGATACTGATCTATCCGTCATCGATCCCTCCCTGTGGCATACCTAGCATGCCTTCGTGTGTTCGCTTTCCTATCTCGCCCTGCGCTATTCTATTTTGCGTCCCAGTCATGCCATCCCATGTTTGAGATGGTCATGCGCCGCCCCCATCGACTTACATGAGCCTCGGACGTTTATAATAATGACTCGTTCACCCAGTCAGCTCTCCAAGGCCTCTGTCCACACTCCCTCGCCGCGAACACATCCGGGAATAGGTCGTCCTGTCGTTTTACCTTTTTTACGTTTTCAATTCAAAAGGCCAAGCTGCCTACCACTCACTGACCTGCTCTTCGCACGATACCAACTCAGACCAACTCAGACCAACCCGGACAATCCTCAGTCCGCTCTAATCCCAAGACTTCCGAGAACGAAGAGGACGCACCACATCGACATAACCATCCAATATGCAGACCTTCACCACCAACAACAACATGCAGACAACGCGCTTCCATATGATCCGCGCCCGTTTCTCGCCCAGCAGGGTGCGCACGTCCATACGCCGCTCCTCGTCGGCCTCCACGACGGCGTCGAGCTCGTCAGGCGCGTCATCACCCGTACGCGCCATCAATTCCGTGCTCTTCCGGCAGCCTTCTATCGTAGACATGGAAGAGGAGAAGAAGCAGTCCAGCGCCGAGCTGACGGTGCTGGAGCCACGACCCATCGTCTACTGGGGCGGGCTCGAGGAGCGGATCCTGGGCTAGGAGTCTCTACAAAAGTGTCGCACGAAGCATATCATAGCTAGCTAGCTAGCCGTGCGATATAACCACATCACGACGTGACGTTGCCTCCCTCGGGACCTCACGGATACGCGCCGGGCTCTTCCCGGAACATGTTCTCTTCTCACTCTTCAACAATTTCCCCCTTTTTTGGTTTATCTCCTATTTAATAACGTTATACCCACTGCCATTCGCTACTACAACACATATACACTTAAGCCCCTGGAAAAGGATCGTTGGACGATTCGGGTCATGAAAAAGAAAGAGCAAACGCGACAAGGACTTATTATTATTTATGTTATGGATTCTGGGAATTGCGTCACATTGGGTCTCCGGGATGCGGGGGCCTGGGGCATCTCTCTTCGTCACGTCTGCTTCCCCAAAGCAGAAACGTGTTGGAAATAGAGAACACAGGGCTAGGAAACCCCGAAATATGGTTATGGCAGGCTTGTGATCACGGTGTTGGGGCTGGAGGCGTGTTTCGTTTCTGTTTCTGTTTTTGCCGCGGGCTTTTTCTCTACTTTGCTCGACTCGTTTGCTCGACTCGTCCCAGTCTTATAGAAGCCGAGGGACAAGGACTCGATATAGATGCTGCGATACCATTAAAACTGCGACTACTTCGGATAGCTCCGAGTTGTACCCTAACGATCGACATTTTGTCTGATCTAACATTTTCATCATTTCGGCACTTAGATATTGGTGATCTTGCTGTGTCTCTTTGTGGTAGGCTCAGTTATTCCGGCGTTCTGTATTACACCAGACGGGAGTCTTCGCCTGTCATATAGATAAAATAAAGATGTGCTAAATCCAATCGTTATACTTTCACGAGAGCAAAAAAGTCCATTGTCTCTACCACACCGATATTGAATGGTCGTGTTCACATTCTGAGGCCCAGCTTGACAGCAAGTCAAATAATCGCGTTGCGGGGACGATGCATGACCATCAATCACCGTGGTCGACATGAGGGAGGCAGCCCTCTCGCAGGCTACTAGGCGTGATTATTTCATACTCATCAAGTAAGTCGCCGTCTCAATCAAAAGCCCTCCCGACCTCCAACCCTTGGGCAGAAGAGTCTAGCGTGGCAGGTAGCAATGATAGCATGAAACCCATGACCGCAGCAAATCCGAGAGCGCAACGGCTCTCGAGCGCCCACATCCAGATCGTCGAAATTTATCAGTGGTTCTCTCTCCCCATTTCATCATTCGACCTTGTCAATACTCGTTCGTACCTATTTCAAGCCGCAACGGCCTCCTCCTTAGCGGCGCTGTAAGCCTTGAGGAAGTCGGGGTTGCTCTCGATCTCTTCTTTGATCTACGCATGGCTCAAGTGTCAGTCGCGGATGCAATTGATGGATGGTGCATACAGACACGCGGAAGTAAGAAATGCCCTTCGGGGAAGAGGGAGGGAGGGAGGGAAGAGGGGGCATGGCAAGGCAAGGCAAGGCAAGGCAAGGTAGAGTGGAAAGGGCAACATAACATACAATATCCAATCCGCCAACCAGCTCGCCGTCCATCCAGAGCTGCGGGAACGTAGGCCACTCGGCGAACTCCTTGAGCCCCTGCCGCACCTCGTCGTCGGCCAGGATGTTGAAGAAGCCGTACCGGACGCTGCGCTCGCGCAAGAGGCCCACCAGCTGGCGCGAGAAGCCGCACTGCGGCGCGCTGGGGGTCCCCTTTATGAACAGCATGACGGGCGCGGCCTTGACGAGCTCGCCCAGACGCTTGAAGAGGGCCTCCTTCGCCTTCGCCGGGTCGGCCTCCGTCTCCGTCTCGACTTCAACCGCTGCTGCTGCCGCTGCCGGCTTTTCCGTGACGGTGACGGCCGCGGCGCCGCCGCCGGTGGTGCTCTTCGCGTGCGTCTCGATGGCGGTCCGGACCTTGACCACGCTGCTGCCGCTCACGGCCTCGAGGACCTGGTCGCCGCGCTGCAGCACCAGGTACGGCACGGCGGTGACGTCGTACGTCTCCGAGATGTCGCTCAGCTCCTCGGCGTTGACCGACACCCAGCTCGTCGCGCCGTCGTCGGCGGGGTACTCGGCCGCGAGGGTCTTGAGGACCGTGGCCATCTGCGCGCAGGGCGCCGCCCAGGGCGCGTGGAAGGAGATGATGAGGAGCGTCGACGGGGCTAGCGCCGCGACGTGCGAGCGCCACTCGTCCTCGCTCGTGATCTCCTTTATCGTCGACATTCTGGCTTTTTTTTTTTTTGGTCGTTTGTCGTTTGTCGTTGTCGTTGTCGCCGCGACACCGTCTGTCTGTGGTTTGCAAAGTCGTAGTCCCTCGCAGGGGATGTTGTAAGAGTGTGAGTGGACAGTAAGGTTAGGAAAGTAAGCTACTAGATGGTGTTGTGTGGTTTGCAACGAGACGAGTTGTTGGGGGGTGGTGGTATAAGAGAACTTCAGATGTGGTGAAGGAGAAACTTTGGACTGTCAGTGGAGCTGGGAGCAGCAGCAGTAAGACGACCAATAATAAAACGAGGTTGCCGTTCGAACTCGAAACGGGATGGAAATGGTGATAATGAAACTGTTTTCACGCAGCTTTTTTAATTCCTCTTCTATCTGCTTCTCCGATACAGGTGGTTTTGCGATGGCGAGGAGCGCTCTCATCCAATGGAGGGGCACTTGATTACTGATACTGGTACTCTACTTCGTATAAGTAAGTATTCTCTAGACTTGTACTTGGTACGAAGTACCTAAGGTCGGTATAAGATCTTATCAATCAAAGTTGAGGGAAGATGGCGTTATATGCCGCTCACGTGGGCACCCTCATCTGATTGGCTATTTATTCTGTAGCGCGCCACCCCGGTTTTTAGAGAGGGTGTCCAGTACTATCTTGATATTGCGACAGGCTGTTGAATAGTATAATATCTGATGTATATTTGAAATAATGATTGGTTAAATGACTGGGTCGAAATTTTAACTAGTGGAAAATATATTAAGCAGTTACTATAAATATTAATTTTAGATTATAATAACTAGCTAAGACCTGTATTTTATAAGGTATAAAGATGTTGGCGGATCTATAAAATGTTAGCAGGGATAAACGATATTAAAGGGTTTAATCGATGTTGACAGGCTTAAACGATGTTAACGGGGGTAAACTATGTTAAATTTTAGGGGCTATAGGTGGCGGCGGCTGTAGCCCCACTTAGAGAGTGTAAGTACCTAGGTATTTAGCTAGGTACTTCCGTACTTGCTTACTTATATTTACACTTTTATTTAAAGGTTATATATTATAACAATGAGACTGTTATATAACGTAGAACGTAAAGTAAACCTTTATAATGTAATGGTAAAACTATAAACTATAATTAACTTATAATTATAATATATAATTTATTATAACTAGTTTAAATTTTATAAATATAAAAATAAAAAAATAAAATAATATAGCAAATATGCATATAAAAATATATATATATAAAAATTATTTTATTTTTTTAACCAGTAATTATATATATTAGTGGGGCTTTGTTAAACCTATAAAAAGATATTAAAAGGTTTAAAAAATGTTAAAGCAAAAACAATGTTAACAGGTCCCACCGATGTTAGGTCCACCAGACCTATACGCCTGTACGCTGATTTTTTGTCCGGTATACTGGTACGCCTATACGCTGCTTTTTTGTCCGATATATTAATACGCCGTACTGTTAATTTTTATTTTAATAAATTTACGGCTTTAATATATAATTATAAACTAGAGGCTTTTTTAAACCAGGTGTAAAAAAAGTTTTTATTTTTAAAAGCTAACCTTAAAACGGCTAATATAAGCGTTAGACCCGACTAACCGATTTTTATTAATTATAACTTTAATACACTAGATAAACTGCACTCTGCGTTAACAGGCTAAGCCTAAAGCGGCTAGCGCATAATATATACTGTTTAATAAAATTTTTTACTTTTTTAAATCTGCTATTATAACTGTTTATTTAAAAAGTCTGCTGTATATATTAATATATTAAAGTTATAAATAATAATAATAAAGTTTTATTTTATTTAATTAGTATTAATTTATATTATAACCGCTTTGCTAGCATTTTTTGCATACTATTTTACTATAAAGCTAATTTTAACTATAATATATAATAAAATAACATATATAATATTTAATTAAATAGTAGTTTAATTTTAAAATAATAAATTTTATTAATATATATAATATAAGTATAGCCCCGCTATTTTATTATAAATATATTATAAAACTTTATTATTAAGTGTATAAGCTAATATTAATAATATTTTTAGCGCTAAACTAACATTTTTTTATTTTTAATTTTTTAAGCGTTTTTTTATTATTGCTAATTAAATTTATATAATAAAAAAGCAATAGCAGATATTATAATAATAATATAAAAAAAGCGGGTATTACAGGCTAAAAGTTTATTTATTAGTCGTAATTTTTAAACGCCGTTATTTAAACATTCCTTTATATAAAAAAAAAGCAGCTATATTTACTTTATTATTTTTGCTTTAATAAATATAAAAAAATAAAAAAAATTAATATAACGAAAATATGTTTATATTAATTAAAGTTAATTATTAGCTTAAAAAAAGACCTGTTTTATTTATATAAAAAATTTATATATTTTATTAAATTTTTTAAATTTTTAATTATATTAAATATATTTATTTGCTTTATTAAAATATAAAAGAAATTTTTTTTATAAGCTTTAGCTGCTATTTTATTTAAATTATAAATAAAATTAAAATATAGTTTAGCCCAGTGCTTGCCGTATAATGCGCCTTTAGCACTATAAAATATATTATTTATTATATATTTTTAATTACGGCTTTAATATATTATCTCGGTTTTATTTTTATTTAAATATAAACTTATAATTAGCGCCTGCTATAATATTTTTGCTTAGTTATTACTGTTTTAGTATATAAAAACTATAAATTATAATTTATTTTATAACCGCTCTGTTAAAACTTTTTATATATTATCTTACTATAAAACTAATTTTATAGCTTATTATTAGCAATTTTAAAATAGCTGTTTATAATATTAATTAATTTAAAATATATAATAGCATTGCTATAAAACCTTTTTATTATTAAGCGCTAGTACTAGTAATGTTTTTAGCGCTAGATTAGCATTTTTTTATTTTTAATTTTTTAAGCATTTTTTTATTGCTGCCGATTAAATTTATAAAATAAAAAAACATTATTAGTCCGCATAAAAATATAAATATAAATAACTTTTTATACCGAAATTTTAACTGCAGCTTAGTTATTTTTAAACTTAACGTTACTTTTATTAATATTATATAAAGCATATAGTTTATTTTTTATATATAATAACTTTTTATATATATAATAATATTATATTAGCTTAATATTTTAAATTATTATATTTTTTAATTAATAATTTTTATAAAAATTTAAAATATAAAAAAACTACTAACTATATTTATCGCATAGCTGCTATAAAACTTTAATAAATATATTTTATATAATAAAAATACCGTTATATTTATAAAAAAATACACATAATTATATAAAAAATAAGCGGTTATAAAAAAATAATAATAATTAGCAGCGGAATAGTTAGCGGCGGGATATTAAGTTATTAACTATAGCTAAAGTATTTATTAATTTTTAAATAATATAGCTTTTATATTTAAGTATTTTTTTTTATTTATTTTTATTTTTAATTAAATTAATAATTAAAATGCGATAGCCTGCGCGCTAAGTTTAATAAAGTTAGCATAAGCTTTTTTTTAAATAAAAAAGCTTTTTTTTTTTTTATTTTTAAAGTAACTGCTTTTTATTTTATAACTTTAATTATAGCACTAGACTATAATATTTATAATTGCTAGTTTTTTAGCCTTATGCTTAATATAAACGTTAAAAAAATATGCTTTATATTAACGGGCTAATTTTAAAACGGCTAGCGTATAATATATACTGCTTAATAAAATTTTTTATTTTTTTAAATCTGCTATTATAATTTAATTAAAAAGTCTGCTATATATATTAATATATTAAAATTATAAATAATAATAATAAGGTTTTATTTTGCTTAGTTAGTACTAATTTATTTTATAACCGCTTTGCTAGCACTTTTTATATACTATTTTAGCGTAAAGCTAATTTTAGCTATAATATATAATAAAATAGCATATATAATATTTAATTAAATAATAGTTTAATTTTAAAATAATAAATTTTATTAGTATATATAATATAAATATAGCTCCGCTACTTTATTATAAATATATTATAGCTAAAATAGTTATTAAAAAAATATTATTATATTAGTAAAAAAATATATATAATTATATAAAAAATAGGCGGTTATAAAAAGAAAATAATAATTAGCGGTAAAATATTAAATTAAAAAAAGCAGATAAGACTGTGCTAATATAGCTTATATTTAAAAGTCGATTAATTTTAAAAAAGTTTATAAAAAATATAATATTATTAATAAAAGCGCTATATAAATTAGATTATTAACTATAGTTAAAATATTTTTTAATTTTTAAATAATACGGCTAATAACTAGAATATAATAGCTTATATACCGAGTTTAATAAAATTTATATAAGCTTTTTTTTTAAAATTATTATTAGCATACTATAAAATAAAAAAAGCTTTTTTTTTTTTTATTTTTAAAGCAACTGTTTTTTATTTTATAGTAAGCGTTAAAAAAGTGCTTTTAGTGTTAATAAGCTAAGCTTAAAGCGACTAGCGCAGGCTTATACTATTTAATAAAATTTTTTACTTTTAAAAAAACTGCTTTTTATTTTATAGCTTTAATTATAGCATTAAACTATAATATCTATTATTGCTAGTTTTTTATAACTAATATATTACCTAAGCAAAGGCAGCAAGCTTTTATAATAAAAATAAAAATAATTAAAGCTATATATAAATATTAATAAAAAAATAGTTTAAAGTTTAAATTAAATATTAATTATAACTAAATAAATTTTTAGTTTATTAAATAAAATTAATATTTAATTAAAGCTTTAAATTATTTTTTTGCTAATATTTATATATAGTTTTAATTATTTTTATTTTTATTATAAAGGCCTGCTGCTTTTGCTTAAACAATGCATTAGTTATAAAAAATTAATAATTATAAATATTAATAAATATTTTTAGCTTTAACTATAGTATTAAATTATAATATATATAATTATTAGTTTTTTAGCTTTATATTTAATGCGAGCGTTAAAAAAGTGCTTTTAGCATTAATAAGCTAAGCGTAAAATAGCTAGCATAAGCGGTAGCTTATAAATTAGCGCTATATATGCTATATTAAAATATTTTATATATTTTTTAAAATAATAAAAGTTAGCGCTATTAAAGTTTAAAAATTATTTATTAAAATTTTAAAAATAATGTTTATATTATAGCGACTTTATTATTTAAAGTGCTTTTATTATAAAATAGGTTTAAAAAATGCTATATTAATAAAAAAATTTTATAAAGCGGGTAATCCGCTTTTAAAAAACGTTAATAATGTTTTAGCTGGACGCTAATAATTTAATAACTTTTATAGTATTTATTAATATTTTATTATATAAAAAAAATTTAAATTAAAAAACTGCACTTAAATAGCTTTATATTTAAATATCTTTATATTTAAATAGATTAGCAATTAAAAAAATAAAATCTTTTATTATATAATCTGTTAATTAATTTAATAGCTTTATATTTAAATATTTTTATACCTAAATAAATTAGCGGTTAAGCAAATAAAATCTTTTATTATATAATCTATTAATTAATTTAATTAGTTAGTTTATTATATAATAATTAATTTAACTGTTAATTTAATATATAGCAGTTAACCTAGTATATTATATAAAATCTAATATATAGTATTAAATTTAATATAGCGCAGTAAAATAAGTATATTATAATAAAATAAAAAAGTATATTATAGGTATATTATTATAAAATAGGTGCATTATAATAAAATAAGTAAGTATATTATAGTAAAGTAAATATATTATAGTTTATTTAATATATTATAGCGGCGGTTTATAGTAGTTATAATTAAGCAGTTAAAAAGCTACGTTTTTTTACTTTTTATTTTTTATGTTTATATTTTTTTATTTTTTATTTTTTACTTTTTTTTATTTATTATACACTTTATTTTTATGTTTTTTTATTTTTTATTTTTTATGCCTACGTTTTTTTATTTTTTATTTGTTTAAAATAGTTTTTTTTTTTATTATTTTTAACATTTCGCGTTTTAAAAATAGCCGGCTAAAAAAGGCTAGCGTTTTTAACACTTTAAACAAGCTAAAGCCGGCTATTTTTAAAGCTAAAAAAACTTTTAATAAAAAATAAGCTTTTATTAGAGGCTTTTTTAAACCAGGTGCAAAGAGAGCTTTCGTTTTTAAAAGCTAACTTTAAAACGGCTAGTATAAGCGTTAAACCCGACTAACCGATTTTTATTAACTATAATTTTAATATACCAGATAGACTGCACTCTGCGTTAATAAGCTAAGCTTAAAGCGGCTAGCGCATAACGTACACCGCTTAGTAAAATTTTTTACTTTTTTAAGTTTGCTATTATAACTTAATTAAAAAGTTTGCTGTATATATTAATATATTAAAATTATAAATAATAATAATAAAGTTTTACTTTGCTTAATTAGTATTAATTTATATTATAACCGCTTTATTAGCACTTTTTATATACTATTTCGCTGCAAAGCTAATTTTAGCTATAATATATAATAAGGCAGCATATATAATATCTAATTAAACGGTAGTTTAATTTTAAAATAATAAATTTTATTAGTGCATATAATGTAAGTATAGCCCTACTATTTTATTATAAATATATTATAAAACTTTATTATTAAATGCGTACGCTAATATTAGTAATATTTTTAGCGCTAAATTAGCATTTTTTTATTTTCGATTTTTTAAGCATTTTTTTATTATTGCCGATTAATTAAAGGTCGACTTTAAAAAAGTTTATACAAAATATAATATTATTAGCAAGTTTAAAATAGCTATTTATAATATCAGTTAATTTAAAATATATAATAGCACCGCTGTAAAACCTTATTATTATTAAGTGCGTACGCTAGTACTAGTAGTATTTCCAGCGCTAAATTAGCATTTTTTTATTATTATTAAGCGCGTACGCTAATATTAGTAGTGTTTTTAGCGCTAGACCAGCATTTTTTTATTTTTAATTTTTTAAGCGTTTTTTTACTATTGCTAATTAACTAAAAGTCGATTTTAAAAAAGTTTATAAAAAATATAATATTATTAACAAATTTAAAATAGCTGTTTATAATATTAATTAATTTAAAATATATAATAGCACTGCTATAAAACCTTATCGTTATTAAGCGTGTACGCTAGTACTAATAATATTTTTAATGCTAGACTAGCATTTTTTTATTATTATTAAACGTATAGGCCAGTACTAATAATATTTCTAGCGCTAGACTAATATTTTTTTATTTTTAATTTTTTAAACGTTTTTTTATTATTGCTAATTAATTAAAAGTCGACTTTAAAAAAGTTTGCAAAAAATGCAACATTATTAATAAAAACACTATATAAATTAAATTATTAACTATAGTTAAAATATTTTTTAATTTTTAAATTATATAGCTTTTATATTTAAATATTTTTTTTTATTTTTTTTTTTATTTTTAAAGCAACTGCTTTTTATTTTATAGCTTTAACTATAGCATTAAACCGCTATACCTATAATTGCCAGTCTTTTAGCCGTACGTTTAACCGTACGCTTAATGCGAGCGTTAAAAAAGTGCTTTTAGCATTAATAAGCTAAGCTTAAAGCGGCTAGCGCATAACATAAAGCGCCCGGCAGACTTTCTTATAAATAAATAAATAGCTAGCAGCTAGCAAAAGCTTATTAACTGCAGCTAAAAGATTTTTTAATTTTTAAATTATATAGCTTTTATATTTAAATATTTTTTTTTATTTGTTTTTATTTTCAGTTAAATTAATAATTAAAATATAATAACCTATACGCCGACTTTTTTTTTTTTTATTTTTAAAGCAACTGCTTTTTAATTTACTTATAGTAAATATTAAAAAGTGCTTTTAATATTAACAGGCTAAGCTTAAAGCGGCTAGCGCAGGCGCTAAAACTAATTAACCGACTGTTATTTATATAATTATAGCACCGCCTTTAGCATTAATAAGCTAAGCTTAAAGCGGCTAGCGCATAATATATAACGCTTAAAAAACCTTTTTATTTTTAAAACAACTGCTTTTAAATTTAGCATTATTTTTATTAATATTATATAAAGTATATAGTTTATAATACCTTAAACTATTATATTTTTTAACTAGCAATTTATATAAAAATTTAAAATATAAAAAAACTGCTAACTATATTTATTATATAGCCGCTATAAAAACTGTTATATTTTTTAACTAGCAATTTATATAAAGATTTAAAACATATTAAAAAAAACTGCTAATTATATTTATTATATAGCCGCTATAAAAATTATTATATTTTTTAACCAGCAATTTATATAAAGATTTAAAATATAAAAAAACTGTTAATTATATTTATTATATAGCCGCTATAAAATTTTAATAAATATTTTTTTAATAATTATTTTAGCTATAATATATATAATAAAACAGTATATATAATACCTAATTAAACGGTAGTTTAATGCTTAAATAATAAATTTTATTAGTGCATATAATGTAAATATAGCCCTGCTATTTTATTATAAATATATTATAGCCGAAATAATTATTAAAAAAATATTATTATATTGGCAAAAAGATATATATAACTATATAAAAAATAAGCAGTTATAAAAAAAAATAATAGTTAGCGGCGGGATATTAAATTAAAAAAAGCAGGCAAAACCGTGCTAATATAGCTTATATTTAAAAGTCGACCGATTTTAAAAAAATTTATAAAAAATGCGACATTATTAGCAAAAGCGCCGCATAAATTAGGTTATTAACTGCAGCTAAAATATTTACTAATTTTTAAATAATACAGCTTTTATATTTAAATACTTTTTTTTGCTTATTTTTATTTTTAATTAAATCGACAATTAAAATATAATAGCCTGTGCGCCGAGTTTAACGAAATTTATATAAGCTTTTTTTTTAAAAATTAGTATTAATATACTATATAATAAAAAAAGCTTTTTTTTTTTTTATTTTTAAAGCAACTATTTTTTATTTTATAGCAAGCGTTAAAAAAATGCCTTTAATATTAATAAGCTAAGCCTAAACTAACTAGTGCAGACTTATACCGCCCGGTAAAATCTTTTACTTTTAAAAAACTGCTTTTTATTTTATAGCTTTAATTATAGCACTAGACTATAATATTTATAATCGCTAGTTTTTTATAACCGATTTATTGCCCGGGCAAAAATAGCAAGCCTTTATAATAAAAATAAAAATAATTAAAGCTGCATATAAATATTAGCAAAAAAACAATTTAAAGCTTTAATTAAGTATTAATTATAGCTAAATAAATTTTTAATTTATTAAATATAATTAATATTTATTTATAATTTTAAATTATTTTTTTGCTAATATTTAAATATAGCTTTAATTATTTTTATTTTTATTATAAAGGCCCGCTATTTTTATTTAAATAATACGTCGGTTATAAAAAACTAGCAATTATAAATATTAATAAATATTTTTAGCTTTAACTATAGCATTAGATTATAACATATATAATTATTAGTTTTTTAACTTTATATTTAACGCGAGCGTTAAAAAAATGCTTTTAGCATTAATAAGCTAAGCATAAAACGGCTAGCATAAGCGGTAGCTTATAAATTAGCGCTATATATGCTATGCTAAAATGTTTTATATATTTTTTAAAATAATAAAAGTTAGCACTATTAAAGCTTAAAAATTATTTATTAAAGCTTTAAAAATAATGTTTATACTATAGCAACTTTGCTATTTAAAGTGCTTTTATTATAAAATAAGTTTAAAAAATATTATATTAACAAAAAAGTTTTATAAAACAGGTAGTCCGCTTTTAAAAATATTAATAACGTTTTAACTAAACGCTAATAATTTAATAATTTTTACAGTATTTGCTAATATTTTATTATATAAAAAAAGTTTAAATTAAAAAACTATACCTAGGTAGCTTTATATTTAAATACCTTTATACCTAAATAAATTAGCAATTAAAAAAATAAAATTTCTTATTATATAATTTATTAATTAATTTAATAGCTTTATACCTAAGTACCTTTATACCTAAATAAATTAGCGGTTAAAAAAATAGAATTTTTTATTATATAATCTATTAGTTAATCTAATAGCTTTATACCTAAGTACCTTTATATTTAGGTAGATCAGCGGTTAGGCAAATAGAATTTTTTATTATATAATCCGTTAATTAATTTAGTAGCTTTATATTTAAATATCTTTATATTTAAATAAATTAGCAGTTAGGCAAATAAAATTTTTTACTATATAATTTATTAGTTAATTTAATTAATTAGTTTATTATATAATAATTAATTTAACTGTTAATTTAATATATAGCAGTTAATTTAATATATTATATAAAATTTAACATATAGCATTAAATTTAATATAACGCAGTAAAATAAGTACATTATAATAAAATAAAAAGGTATATTATAAATATATCGCTATAAAATAAATGCATTATAATAAAGTAAGTAAATATATTATAATAAAATAAATATATTATAGTTTATTTAATATATTATAGCAGCAGTTTATAGCAATTATAGTTAAACAGTTAAAAAGTTATATTTTTTTACTTTTTATTTTTTATACTTATATTTTTTTATTTTTTATTTTTTATTTTTTTTTATTTATTATATATTTTATTTCTACGTTTTTCCGTTTTTTATTTTTTATATTTACGTTTTTTTATTTTTTATTTTTTTAAAACAGCTTTTTTTTTATTATTTTTAACACTTTGCGCTTTAAAAATAGCTAGCTAAAAAAAGCTAATATTTTTAACACTTTAAGCAAGCTAAAGCCGGCTATTTTTAAAGTTAAAAAAACTTTTAATAAAAAATAAGCTTTTATAGCTATTAAATATTATATTTTTAAAAAAATTTATATAATTAATTTTATAGTTAATATTTAATTATTATATTAATTTATATATTTAAATGCTAGCATAAAAAAAGTTAATATAAAATAAATTTATATATTTAATATATTAGCTAATTTATTTTAAAGCTAATTAAAATAATATTATAATAATTAATTAAGCGTTAAAGCTAGCATTGCTAACAGTATAGCTACTAGCGTTTAATTAATTATTATAGCTAAAATATATAAAGATTTTAATATTAATAATAGCAACATTTTTTATTATTTAAATTTTAATAGCTATAAAAATAAAAATAAAAAATAAATAATATTTGCTAGCTAAAGCATTAAGGCTTTATATACTTTATTTATAACTAAAAACTTTATTTAAATTTTTAAATTAAAAAATATATTTAATATTTAAAATAATAATAATTATATTTAAAACAGTAATAATTATTTATTATTATATAGTTTATAATATAATAGTTTTTATATTATTTAAACTTATTATTAATATAAAATTAAAACGGCGGATTTTATAATTAGTTTAAGCTAATATAGCTTTTAGCTTTAAAGCGTTTTTTAAAACATGCTAGTATAGCTTTTAGCTTTAAAGCGTTTTTTAAAATATATTAAAATATTTTATATATTTTTTAAAATAATAAAAGTTAGCGCTATTAAAATTTAAAAGTTATTTATTAAAGCTTTAAAAATAATATTTATATTATAGCAACTTTGCTATATAAAATGTTTTTATTATAAAATAAATTTAAAAAATATTATATTAATAAAAAAGTTTTATAAAGTAAATAGTCCGGCTAAACGCCGATAACTTAATAATTTTTATAATATTTGCTAATATTTTATTATATAAAAAAAGTTTAAATTAAAAAACTATATTTAAATAGCTTTATATTTAAATACCTTTATATATAAATAAATTAGTAGTTAAAAAAATAAAATTTTTTATTATATAATTTATTAGTTAATTTAATAGCTTTATACTTAAATACTTTTATACCTAGGTAAATTAGCGGTTAAAAAAATAAAATTTTTTATTATATAATCTGTTAGTTAATTTAGTAGCTTTATATTTAAATACCTTTATATTTAGATAAACTAGCGGTTAAGCAGATAGAATTTCTTACTATATAATCCGTTAATTAATTTAATTAATTAGTTTACTATTTAATAACTAATTTAACTGTTAATTTAATATATAATAGTTAATCTAATATATTATATAAAATTTAACATATAGTATTAAATCTAATATATTATAGCAAAGCAAATATATTATAGTTAATTAGATATATTATAGTTAATTAGGTATATTATAATTAATCGAGTGTATTATAATTAATTTAATATATTATAAAAAAAGCAGTAAAAAACTGCTTTTATTTTAGCTATGCTGCTATAACTACAGTAATAAAAAAAAAAGCTAAACATAATTTAGCTAATTAAAAGCTTTAAGTGGCTAAATAAAGTGGGGCAGAAAGTACTAATATGCTAGTATTTATATACTATTATATCTAAATACTTATAGTATTTACTTTTTTAATATAGATTTTTTTTTTTAAATAAGTAATAATAACTAAGCTTAAATAAGAAATTTTTTTTATTATAAAATCTGCAGTAAAAAGAATTTTTTAAAATAAAAAAAACCTTTATTTTATTTTAGTCGTACCTTTTTACGTTAAAAACGAAAGCATAGCCGCTAAATATTATATTTTTAAAAAAACTTATATAGTTAGTTTTATAATTAATATTTAATTATTATATTAATTTATATTTTTAAATATTAGCATAAAAAAAGTTAATATAAAATAAACTTATATATTTAATATATTAGCTAATTTATTTTAAAGCTAATTAAAATAATATTATAATAATTAATTAAGCGCTAAAGCTAATATTGCTAACAGTATAGCTACTAATGCTTAATTAATTATTATAGCTAAAATATATAAAAATTTCGATATTAATAATAGCAACGTTTTTTATTATTTAAGTTTTAATAGCTATAAAAATAAAAATAAAAAATAAATAGCACCTACTAGCTAAAGCATTAAAGCTTTATATGCTTTATTTATAATTAAAAACTTTATTTAAATTTTTAAATTAAAAAATATATTTAATATTTAAAATAATAACAATTATATTTAAAATAATAATAGTTATTTACTATTATATAATTTATAATATAATAGTTTTTATATTGCTTAAGCTTATTATTAATATAAAATTAAAACGGCGGATTTTATAATTAGTTTAAGCTAATATAGCTTTTAATTTTAAAGCGTTTTTTAAAACATGCTAATATAGCTTTTAGCTTTAAAGCGGTTTTTAAAATATATTAAAATATTTTATATATTTTTTAAAATAATAAAAGTTAATATTATTAAAGTTTAAAAATTATTTATTAAAACTTTAAAAATAATATTTATATTATAATAATTTTGCTATATAAAATGTTTTTATTATAAAATAAGTTTAAAAAATGCTATATTAATAAAAAAGTTTTATAAAGCAGGTAGTCCGGCCAAACGCCGGTAATTTAATAATTTTTATAATATTTATTAATATTTTATTATATAAAAAAAGTTTAAATTAAAAAACAATATTTAAATAGCTTTATATTTAAATATTTTTATATATAAATAAATTAGCAGTTAAAAAAATAAAATTTTTTATTATATAATTTATTAATTAATTTAATAGCTTTATATTTAAATATTTTTATATTTAAATAAACTAGCAGTTAAATAAATAAAATCTTTTATTATATAATCTATTAATTAATTTAATTAATTAATTTATTATTTAATAACTAATTTAATTATTAATTTAATATATAATAATTAACTTAATATATTATATAAAATTTAGCATATAGCATTAAATTTAATATATTATAGCAAAGCAAATATATTATAATTAATTAAATATATTATAATTAATTAAATATATTATAATTAATTAAATATATTATAATTAACTTAGTGCATTATAAAAAAAGCAGTAAAAAACTGCTTTTATTTTAGCTATGCTGCTATAACTATAATAATAAAAAAAAAAGCTAAATATAATTTAGCTAATTAAAAGCTTTAAATAGCTAAATAAAATAAAACAGAAAATATTAATATGCTGGTACTTATATACTATTATATTTAAATATTTATAATATTTACTTTTTTAATATAAATTTTTTTTTTTAAATAAGTAATAATAATTAAGCTTAAATAAAAATTTTTTTTTACTATAAAATCTATAGCAAAAAAAATTTTTTAAGGTAAAGAAGACCTTTATTTTACTCTAGTCGTACCTCTTTACGTTAAAAACGAAGGCACTCTTTCCGGCCAACATTTTGGAGAAGTGCCGTCATAATAGGAGACATCCTCTTTTAAAACAGGGTTGGCGCGCTACGGTTCCTACCAAGTATCTAATTAAGTGCCTACTCGGCACCAGTACTTAAAAGTGAACCAGGATATCTTTATACACCCAATAAAATGATAATATCATTCTCGGAAAATAGTTCCATTGGTCTGCGTAGGCCTTGCTATTCCAGTTTTATTCCACTTTTAAGTACTGGTGCCGAGTAGGCACTTAATTAGATACATTAGAGCCGGTCTCTTTAAGTAAGGTATCTCTACCTTCACTACCGGGTGACAACACGGTCCTCCGTATCGGAGTGTAGCGTTTTGTTGTGTCTGGTCACTGTCTGGTGAACTACGCCATGACGGTATGCTCATAGCCGTGGGAACAGGGACGGCCAACGTTTCCATGTGGCAAGGCTACATTTTGCTACAGTGCCGACTATCGTATATCATTACCATCCTGCAATGCCTCTCATGCTGCATACCTGCCGCGTTGTACATGCTACCGCTTGACGCCCCTGTCAGCCCTGCGTCTCACCTGACCTCGGGCAATAAAATAAAATAAAACAAAACATCAAAGCGAGAGGTGCGGTATGGTGTGATGTGATGCGATGTGATGTTCCCATCTCGGCGAACTTGTTCTGCTGGACGGGTATAGATATCGACGCTGCCTATACGGCCTGGCTTGCGCGGGAGGGTACACCTCCCTGCTCGGAGTCCATTGCATCGTTGCTATCGTCCTCGGCGGCCTCATCGTCGACAGCTCGGCTCTCTGCTTCAGCAGCCAGTACAACTTCTCGCCGCTCCCACCAGTCTCTCTCTACCCGAATCGCCTGGTGGACGAGGGCCTCTTTCTCGAGCCACTCCTGCCGGTAGACTTCTTCGAGTTCCTGGCACTCCTCTCGCAGCTCCTCGCCTTCCTTTTTGGCCCACTTTACGTTTGCTACGCAGAGTCTCCAAAGGGAATCCATGTCCATGGCAAGCTCTCTGCTCGTGAAACCTTGTTGGTCTGTTAATGGAGTAAAGAAATCGGCCGTGATCTCGTCACTGGCATCGCCATCATCGACAGCATCGTCCTGGCCGGCCGCATGTGATTGTGGTGTTTTGATTATAATCTTGAACTTGGCGCCCTTCTTCTCGCTCCCGTGGTGTTGCATCGCCTTAGGTACCGGATCAGAAGGCCTCAGGGCTTCCGTCTCGTGAACCGTTCGCATGTGCTTCGCCAATGCGTCCGATCTTGTAAAAGCACGATCGCACTCTAGGAGGCAGCCGGAGATGGTAAGCACACAACATATTCGGGCAACGGCGGACGTATATGTACATATATATGAAATTGTCTTACCAGGGAGATAGCAGTAGAAGGGCTTCTCGCGTGTGTGACTTCGCATATGCGCCTTCAGGGCGTAGCCGCTAGCATGCGACAAGCTCTTCCTGGAGCATCCGATCCACTCGCAGGTGTACTTCTTCTGGCGGCTCTCGATGTGGTCGTTGTGTATGTGTTCGACCAACCTGTCCATGTTGCCCAGGTCACCGGCGCGACAACCGTCCCAAGCACAGATGGTGACTTGCTCCTGGAATTCATCTTCATCTAGCTTGGCGTTAATGGGGGAATTGGGCACATCGCCTGACGTGTCGGAAGAGATGTCGCCATCGTCGAGGTCGTGCTCCGGCTCCGGCTCCGGATCGATGTGGAGGGAAGAGGACGCCCGTGACCCGTCTCCGAGCTTCTGTCGTTTTGAGGGGGGCAGAGCGGGCTCATCGATGATATTGGAGTCGTCATAGTCGTTCTCGACCTCTTCGGATTCGTCCGAGGATAGCGAGCTTATCGCTGAGGAGGAGTCGGACAGCAACACCATTTTGCATCAACCGGCTGGCGCATTCGCGTGGTATTGCGTGGCTCCGGATAACGTGTCAGCACCTCCGTATCCTGTATGGGTATCCTAGGCTCTAGGGAAGTTCTTTCTGTAGATCTGGGAATGATTGGACAAAGAGCAGGTGGGATTGTTGAGGTGCGAAGCGGATATGTGTTGTAGGCGTGGTGTGGTTTGGTTTGGTTTAATTGGAGGTCGGTTCTGCGCCGCGTTGCGCACATTGGCTCACTGTTCTGTTTGACGGTTCAAGGGCACTTTTGGTACCCTCTCTCAGCCTCTGCAGGGTGGATTCAGGGCGTGGCGGGCTGGCAGGCAAACAGGGGCTAAAATGACCCGCTTGCATGCATTATTCTCAGTCCTTTCCTGGACTAGTGGCAGCCAGCACTTAGGTATTTCTTGTGTACACATCAGTCCTGTCGTGGCTGAGAGGGGCCTGGACACACAGTCGGAAAGGAACTGTACCAAGATCTGCGGGGTTTAGTAAATAGTAAATCTACAATCAATTAACTGTTAAAAATTTCCAACGTTTAGGATAAAAAAAAATATTAAGCAATTATTTATAGTAATAAATAGTTTGCTTTATTTTTACATTAGAAATTTTTTTAACGTTTATTTTTTTAGCATTAAAAATTATAAGCGTTAAAAAATTTTTAAACGTTAAACTAAAGGCTTTTTTAAACCAGGTGCAAAAAGAGCTTTCGTTTTTAAAGGCTAACTTTAAAACGGCTAGTATAAGCGCTAGACCTGACTAACCGATTTTTATTAACTGTAACTCTAATACACTAAATAAACTGCACTTTATATTAACAGGCTAAGCTTAAAGCGGCTAGCGCATAATATATACTGTTTAACAAAATTTTTTACTTTTTTAAGTTTGCTATTATAACCGTTTATTTAAAAAGTTTGCTATATATATTAATATATTAAAGTTATAAATAATAATAACAAAGTTTTATTTTATTTAGTTAGTATTAATTTATTTTATAACCGCTTTATTAGCACTTTTTACATACTATTTTGCTATAAAGCTAATTTTAACTATAATATATAATAAAATAGTATATATAATATTTAATTAAACGGTAGTTTAATTTTAAAATAATAAATTTTATTAATATATATAACGTAAATATAGCTTTATTATTTTATTATAAATATATTATAAAACTTTATTATTAAGTGCGTAGGCTAATACTAGTAATATTTTTAACGCTAAATTAATATTTTTTTATTTTTAATTTTTTAAACGTTTTTTTATTATTGCTAATTAAATTTATATAATAAAAAAGTAATAGCAGGTATTATAATAATAACGTAAAAAAGGCGGGTATTATAGGCCGAAAGTTTATTTATTAGTTATAATTTTTAAACGCTATTATTTAAGCATTTTTTTATATAAAAAAAAAGCGGCTATATTTACTTTATTATTTTTACTTTAATAAATATAAAAAAATAAAAAAAATTAATATAATAAAAATATATTTATATTAATTAAAGTTAATTATTAGTTTAAAAAAAAACTTATTTTATTTATATAAAAAATTTATATATTTTATTAAATTTTTTAAATTTTTAATTATATTAAACACGTTTATTTATTTTATTAAAATATAAAAAAAAGTTTTTTTATAAGCTTTAGCTGCTGTTTTATTTAAATTGCAAATAAAATTTAAATATAGTTCGGCTTAGTATTTGCTATATAATGCGCTTTTAATACTATAAAATATATTATTTGCTATATATTTTTAGTTACAGCTTTAGTATATTATTTTAATTTTATTTTTATTTAAATATAAATTTATAATTAGCGCTTGCTATAATATTTTTATTTAATTATTATTATTTTAGTATATAATTTTAATTTAATAAATAAAAAAAAATAAAAAAAATATTATAAATTATAATTTATTTTATAACTGCTTTGCTAACATTTTTTATATATTATTCCGCTATAAAACTAATTTTATAGCTTATTATTAATAATTTTAAAATAGCTGTTTATAATATTAATTAATATAAAATATATAATAGCACTGCTATAAAACCTTTTTATTATTAAATATATAAGCTAATATTAATAATATTTTTAATGCTAAACTAGCATTTTTTTATTTTTAATTTTTTAAACGTTTTTTTATTATTACTAATTAAATTTATATAATAAAAAAGCATTATTAGTCCGTATAAAAGTGCAGGTATAAATAACTTTTTATATTAAAATTTTAACCGCAGCTTAATTATTTTTAAATTTATTATTGCTTTTATTAATATTATATATAGCATATAATTTATTTTTTATATATAATAGCTTTTTATATATATAATAATATTATATTAGCTTAATATTTTAAATTATTATATTTTTTAACTAGCAATTTTTATAAAAATTTAAAATATAAAAAAACTGCTAACTATATTTATTATATAGCTGCTATAAAATTTTAATAAATATATTTTATATAATAAAAATATTATTATATTTATAAAAAAATATATATAATTATATAAAAAATAAACAGTTATAAAAAAAAAGTAATAGTTAGCGGCAAAATAATTAGCGGCAAAATATTAAATTATTAATTATAGCTGGAATATTTATTAATTTTTAAATAATACAGCTTTTATATTTAAATATTTTTTTTTATTTATTTTTATTTTTAGTTAAATTAATAATTAAAATGTAATAGCCTGCGCGTCGAGTTTAATAAAGTAAGCGTAGGCTTTTTTTTAAACAGGAAAGCTTTTTTTTTTTTTATTTTTAAAATAACTGCTTTTTATTTTATAGCTTTAATTATAGCATTAGACCGCGATATTTATAATTGCTAATTTTTTAGCTTTACGTTTAATATAAGCGTTAAAAAAATACGCTTTGTATTAATAGGCTAAGCTTAAAGCGGCTAGCGCATAATATATACCGTTTAATAAAATTTTTTACTTTTTTAAATCTGCTATTATAACTGTTTATTTAAAAAGTTTACTATATATATTAATATATTAAAATTATAAATAATAATAATAAAGTTTTATTTTATTTAATTAATATTAATTTATTTTATAACCGCTTTATTAGCACCTTTTATATATTATTTTATTGCAAAGCTAATTTTAGCTGTAATATATAATAAAATAGCATATATAATATTTAATTAAATAATAATTTAATTTTAAAATAATAAATTTTATTAATATATATAACGTAAATATAGCTTTGTTATTTTATTATAAATATATTATAAGACTTTATTATCGAGTGCATATGCTAGTACTAATAGTGTTTTTAGCGCTAGATTAGCATTTTTTTATTTTCGATTTTTTAAGCGTTTTTTTATTATTACCGATTAATTAAAAGTTAATTTTAAAAAAGTTTATAAAAAATATAATATTATTAATAAGTTTAAAATAATTATTTATAATATTAGTTGATTTAAAATATATAATAGCACCGCTATAAGATTTTATTATTATCGAGCGCGTACGTTAGTACTAATAGTGTTTTTAGCGCTAGACCAGCATTTCTTTATTATTATTAAGCGCGTATGCTAGTACTAGTAGTATTTTTAGCGCTGGACCAGCATTTTTTTATTTTTAATTTTTTAAGCGTTTTTTTATTATTGCTAATTAATTAAAAGTCAACTTTAAGGAAGTTTATAAAAAATACGATATTATTAGCAACTTAAAAATAGCTGTTTATAATATTAATTAATTTAAAATATATAATAGCACCGCTATAAAATTTTATTATTATTAAGCGTATACGCTAATATTAGTAGTGTTTTTAATGCTAAACTAGCATTTTTTTATTATTATTGAGCGTGTACGCTAGTACTAGTAGTGTTTTTAGCGCTGGACTAGCATTTTTTTATTTTCGATTTTTTAAGCATTTTTTTATTATTATTAATTAATTAAAGGTCGACTTTAAAAAAGTTTGTAAAAAATATAATATTGTTAGTAAAAGCGCTATATAAATTAGATTATTAACTGTAGCTAAAATATTTTTTAATTTTTAGATTATATAGCTTTTATATTTAAATATTTTTTTTTGCTTTTTTTTTTATTTTTAAAATAACTGCTTTTTATTTTATAGCTTTAACTATAACACTGGACCGCTATATTTATAATTGCTAGTTTTTTAGCCGTACGCTTAACTATATGTTTAATATAAGCGTTAAAAAAATGCTTTTAACGTTAACAGGCTAAGCTTAAAGCGGCTAGCGTATAACGTAAAGCGCCCGGCAGACTTTTTTATAAATAAGTAAATAGCTAGCAGTTAATAAAAGCTTATTAACTGCAGTTAAAATATTTTTTAATTTTTAAATTATATGGCTTTTATATTTAAATATTTTTTTTTATTTGTTTTTATTTTTAATTAAATTAATAATTAAAATATAATAGTTTATACGCTAACTTTTTTTTTTTTTATTTTTAAAATAACTGCTTTTTAATTTATTTATAGTAAGCGTTAAAAAGTGCTTTTAGTATTAATAGGCTAAGCTTAAAGCAGCTAGCGCAGGTGTTAAAACTAACTAACCGACTATTATTTATATAACCGCAGCACCGCCTTTAGTATTAATAGGCTAAGCTTAAGGCGGCTAGCGCATAATATATAGCGCTTAAAAAACTTTTTTACTTTTAAAGCAACTGTTTTTAAATCTAACGTTATTTTTATTAATATTATATAAAATATATAGTTTATAATGCTTTAAATTATTATATCTTTTAATTAATAATTTATATAAAGATTTAAAATATAAAAAAACTGCTAACTGTATTTATTATATAGCCGCTATAAAAACTATTATATTTTTTAACTAGCAATTTATATAAAGATTTAAAATATATTAAAAAAAACTATTAATTATATTTATTATATAGCCGCTGTAAAAACTATTATATTTTTTAACTAGCGATTTATATAAAAATTTAAAATATAAAAAAACTATTAATTATATTCGTTGTATGGCCGCTGTAAAACTTTAATAAATATTTTTTTAATAATTATTTTAGCTATAATATATATAATAAAGCAGCATATATAATATTTAATTAAATAGTAGTTTAATGTTTAAATAATAAATTTTATTAGTGTATATAATGTAGGTATAGCTTCGCTATTTTATTATAAATATATTATAGCTAAAATAGTTATTAAAGAGATATTATTATATTGGCAGGAAAATATATACAATTATATAAAAGATAAGCGGTTATAAAAAGGGAGTAATAGTTAGCGGCGGGATATTAAACTAGAGGCCTTTTTAAACCAGGTGTAAAAAGAGCTTTCGTTTTTAAAAGCTAACTTTAAAACGGCTAGTATAAGCGCTAGACCCGACTAACCGATTTTTATTAACTATAACTTTAATATATTAGATAGACTGCACTTTGCGTTAATAAGCTAAGCTTAAAGCGGTTAGCGCATAACGTATACCGTCTGGTAAAATTTTTTACTTTTTTAAGTCTGCTATTATAACCGTTTATTTAAAAAGTTTACTGTATATATTAATATATTAAAGTTATAAATAATAATAATAAAGTTTTACTTTGCTTAATTAGTACTAATTTATTTTATAACCGCTTTGCTAGCACTTTTTATATATTATTTTGCTATAAAGCTAATTTTAGCTATAATATATAATAAAATAGTATATATAATATTTAATTAAACAATAGTTTAATTTTAAAATAATAAATTTTATTAGTATATATAATATAAGTATAGCTTTATTACTTTATTATAAATATATTATAAAACTTTGTTATTAAGTGTATAGGCTAGTACTAGTAGTATTTTTAGCGCTAAACTAACATTTTTTTATTTTTAATTTTTTAAGCGTTTTTTTACTGTTGCTAATTAAATTTATATAATAAAAAAGCAATAGCAGGTATTATAATAATAATATAAAAAAGGCGGGTATTGCAGGCCGAAAGTTTATTTATTAATTATAATTTTTAAACGCCGTTATTTAAATATTTTTTTATATAAAAAAAAAGCGGCTATATTTACTTTATTATTTTTATTTTAATAAATATAAAAAAATAAAAAAAATTAATATAGCAAAAATATGTTTATATTAATTAAAATTAATTATTAGCTTAAAAAAAAACTTATTTTATTTATATAAAAAATTTATATATTTTATTAAATTTTTTAAATTTTTAATTATATTAAACACGTTTATTTGTTTTATTAAAATATAAAAAATTTTTTTTTTATAAGCTTTAGCTGCTGTTTTATTTAAATTACAAATAAAATTAAAATATAGTCTAGCCTAGTGCTTGCCGTATAATGTGCCTCTAGCACTATAAAATATATTATTTATTATATATTTTTAGTTATAGCTTTAATATATTATTTTAATTTTATTTTTATTTAAATATAAATTTATAATTAGCGCTTACTATAATATTTTTATTTAATTATTACTGTTTTAATATATAATTTCGATTTAATAAATAAAATAAAATAAAAAAAATATTATAAATTATAATTTATTTTATAACCGCTTTGCTAGCATTTTTTATATATTATTCCGCTATAAAATTAATTTTATAGCTTATTATTAATAATTTTAAAATAGCTGTTTATAATATTAGTTAATATAAAATATATAATAATACTGCTATAAAACTTTTTTATTATTAAGCGCATAAGCTAATACTAATAATATTTTTAGCGTTAAATTAATATTTTTTTATTTTCAATTTTTTAAACGTTTTTTTATTATTGCTAATTAAATCTATATAATAAAAAAGCATTATTAGTCTATATAAAAATGCAGATATAAATAATTTTTTATATTAAAATTTTAATTATAGCTTAATTATTTTTAAATTTATTATTACTTTTATTAATATTATATAAAATATATAGTTTATTTTTTATATATAATAGCTTTTTATATATATATTAATATTATATTAGCTTAATGTTTTAAATTATTATATTTTTTAATTAGCAATTTATAAAAAGATTTAAAATATAAAAAAACTGCTAGCTATATTTATTATATAGCCGCTATAAAATTTTAATAAATATATTTTATATAATAAAAATATTATTATATTTATAAAAAAATATATATAATTATATAAAAAATAAGCGGTTATAAAAAAAAAATAATAGTTAGCGGCAGAATAATTAGCAGCAAAATATTAAATTATTAACTATAGCTAGAGTATTTATTAATTTTTAAATAATATAGCTTTTATATTTAAATACTTTTTTTTTATTTATTTTTATTTTTAATTAAATTAATAATTAAAATATAATAGCCTACGCGCTAAGTTTAATAAAGTTAATATAAGCTTTTTTTTAAACAAAAAAGCTTTTTTTTTTTTTATTTTTAAAATAACTGCTTTTTATTTTATAGCTTTAACTATAGCACTAAACCGCGATATTTATAATTACTAATTTTTTAGCTTTACGCTTAACGCAAATGTTAAAAAAGTGCGCTTTATATTAATAGGCTAATTTTAAAGCAGCTAGCACATAATATATAATGCTTAGTAAAATTTTTTACCTTTTTAAATCTGCTATTATAATTTAATTAAAAAGTTTACTATATATATTAATATATTAAAATTATAAATAATAATAATAAAATTTTATTTTATTTAATTAATATTAATTTATTTTATAACCGCTCTGCTAGCACTTTTTATATACTATTTTATTATAAAGCTAATTTTAGCTGCAATATATAATAAAATAATATATATAATATTTAATTAAACGGTAGTTTAATTTTAAAATAATAAATTTTATTAATATATATAATATAAATATAGCCCCGCTATTTTATTATAAATATATTATAAAACCTTATTATCGAGCGCATAGGCTAATATTAATAATATTTCCAGCGTTAGACCAGCATTTTTTTATTTTCGATTTTTTAAACGTTTTTTTATTATTGCCGATTAATTAAAAGTCGACTTTAAAAAAGTTTATAAAAAATACGATATTATTAGCAAAAACACTATATAAATTAAATTATTAATTATAGCTAAAGTATTTTTTAATTTTTAAATTATATAGCTTTTATATTTAAATATTTTTTTTTATTTATTTTTATTTTTAATTAAATTAATAATTAAAATATAATAGCTTATACGCTAACTTTTTTTTTTTTTATTTTTAAAGCAACTGCTTTTTAGTTTATAGCAAGCATTAAAAAATACTTTTAGTATTAACAGGCTAAGCTTAAAGCGGCTAGCGTATAATATATACCGTTTAATAAAATCTTTTATTTTTTTAAATCTGCTATTATAATTTAATTAAAAAGTTTGCTATATATATTAATATATTAAAATTATAAATAATAATAATAAGGTTTTACTTTGCTTAGTTAGTACTAATTTATTTTATAACCGCTTTGCTAGCATTTTTTATATACTATTTTAGCGCAAAGCTAATTTTAGCTATAATATATAATAAAACAGCATATATAATATTTAATTAAACGGTAGTTTAATTTTAAAATAATAAATTTTATTAGTATATATAATGTAAATATAGCTCCGCTATTTTATTATAAATATATTATAGCCGAAATAATTATTAAAAAAATATTATTATATTGGCAAAAAAATATATATAATTATATAAAAAATAGGCGGTTATAAAAAAAAAATAATAATTAGCGATGAAATATTAAATTAAAAAAAGCAGGCAAGACCGTGCCAATATAGCTTATATTTAAAGGTCGACTAATTTTAAAAAAGTTTATAAAAAATACGATATTATTAATAAAAGCGCTATATAAGTTAGGTTATTAATTATAGCTAAAGTATTTTTTAATTTTTAAATAATACAGCTAATAATTAGAATATAATAACCTGTGCGCCGAGTTTAATAAAGTTTATATAAGCTTTTTTTTTTAAAATTAGCATTAATATATTATAAAATAAAAAAAGCTTTTTTTTTTTTTATTTTTAAAGCAATTATTTTTTATTTTATAATAAATATTAAAAAAGTGCTTTTAGTGTTAATAAGCTAAGCTTAAAGCGATTAGTGCAAGCTTACACCGCTTAGCAAAATCTTTTATTTTTAAAAAAACTGCTTTTTATTTTATAGCTTTAATTATAGCATTAGACTATAATATTTATAATTGCTAGTTTTTTATAATTAATATATTGCCCGGGCAAAAATAGCAAGCTTTTATAATAAAAATAAAAATAATTAAAGCTATATATAAATATTAGCAAAAAAACAGTTTAAAGCTTAAACTAAATACCGATTATAGCTAAATAAATTTTTAGTTTATTAAATAAAATTAATATTTAATTAAAGCTTTAAACTATTTTTTTGCTAATATTTATATATAGCTTTAATTATTTTTATTTTTATTATAAAGGCCCGCTGTTTTTATTTAAACAATGCGTTAGTTATAAAAAACTAGCGATTATAAGTATTAATAAATATTTTTAGCTTTAATTATAGCATTAGATTATAATATATATAATCGCTAGTTTTTTAGCTTTATATTTAATGCAAGCGTTAAAAAAATGCTTTTAGTATTAATAAGCTAAGCATAAAATAGCTAGCATAAGCGGTAGCTTATAAATTAGCGCTATATATGCTATATTAAAATATTTTATATATTTTTTAAAATAATAAAAGTTAGCGCTATTAAAGTTTAAAAGTTATTTATTAAAACTTTAAAAATAATATTTATATTATAGCGATTTTGCTATTTAAAATGTTTTTATTATAAAATAAGTTTAAAAAATATTATATTAATAAAAAAGTTTTATAAAACGGGTAGTCCGCTTTTAAAAAACATTAATAACGTTTTAGCTAAACGCTGGTAACCTAATAACTTTTGCAGTATTTGCTAATATTTTATTATATAGAAAAAGTTTAAATTAAAAAACTGTACTTAAATAGCTTTATATTTAAGTACCTTTATACCTAGGTAGATTAGCAATTAAAAAAATAAATTTTTTTATTATATAATCTGTTAATTAATTTAATAGCTTTGTACTTAAGTACTTTTATACCTAGATAAATCAGCGGTTAAAAAAATAAAATCTTTTACTATATAATCTGTTAGTTAATTTAATAGCTTTATATTTAAATACCTTTATATTTAGGTAAATTAGCGGTTAAATAAATAAAATCTTTTACTATATAATTTATTAGTTAATTTAATTAGTTAGTTTATTATATAATAACTAATTTAATTATTAATTTAATATATAATAGTTAATTTAATATATTATATAAAATCTAATATATAGCATTAAATTTAATATAGCGCAGTAAAATAAGTATATTATAATAAAATAAAAAAATATATTATAAGTATATTGCTATAAAATAAATATATTATAATAAAATAAATAAATATATTATAATAAAATAAATATATTATAGTTTATTTAATATATTGCAGCGGCAGTTTATAGCAGTTATAATTAAGCAGTTAAAAAGCTATATTTTTTTACTTTTTATTTTTTACGCCTACGTTTTTTTATTTTTTATTTTTTATTTTTTTTTATTTATTATATACTTTATTTTTACGTTTTTCCGTTTTTTATTTTTTATGCCTACGTTTTTTTATTTTTTATTTTTTTAAAACAGCTTTTTTTTTATTATTTTTAGCATTTTGTACTTTAAAAGTAGCCGGCTAAAAAAAGCTAGCGTTTTTAATACCCTAAGCAAGCTAAAGCCGGCTATTTTTAAAGCTAAAAAAACCTTTAATAAAAAATAAGCTTTTATAACCGCTAAATACTATGCTTTTAAAAAAACCTATATAGTTAGTTTTATAGTTAATATTTAGTTATTATATTAATTTATGCTTTTAAATGCTGGTATAAAAAAAATCAGTATAAAATAAATTTATATATTTAATATATTAACTAATTTATTTTAAAGCTAATTAAAATAATATTATAATAATTAATTAAGCGCTAAAGCTAGCATTGCTAATAGTATAGCTATTAATGCCTAATTAATTATTATAGCTAGAATATATAAAAATTTTAATACTAATAACGGCAATATTTTTTATTATTTAAGTTTTAACAGCTATAAAAATAAAAATAAAAAGTAAATAGCATCTGCTAATTAAAGCATTAAAGTTTTATATGTTTTATTTATAACTATAAACTTTATTTAAGTTTTTAAGTTAAAAAATATATTTAGCATTTAAAATAATAACGGTTATATTTAAAATAGCAACAGTTATTTATTATTATATAATTTATAATATAATAGTTTTTATATTGCTTAAGCTTATTATTAGCGCAAAACTAAAACGGCAGACTTTATAATTAGTTTAAGCTAATATAGCTTTTAATTTTAAAGCGTTTTTTAAAATATGCTAATATAGCTTTTAGCTTTAAAGCGTTTTTTAAAATATGCTAGTACAGCTTTTAGCTTTAAAGCGTTTTTTAAAATATATTAAAATATTTTATATATTTTTTAAAATAATAAAAGTTA